>JAJONR010001584.1:0-118090 GCA_029582245.1 Solanum etuberosum | reverse complement strand
ACAACGAAACGTGAAAGACCGGATGCACTGCTGCTAGTTCTGCTGGCAACTCTAACTCGTAAGCCACTTTACCAACCCTTTTCAAGACCTTGTAAGGGACTACATATCTAAGACTGAGCTTTCCTTTCTTGTCAAACCTCATCACCCCCTTCATAGGTGACACTTTCAGGAAAACCCAATCATCAACTTGGAACTCCAAGTCCCTTCTCCTTACATCTTCATAGGACTTCTGGCGACTCTGGACTGTCTTAAGTCTATCTCTAATGAGCTGCACTTTTTCCATAGCATCATGAGCCGAATCTGACTTATCAAGGCTGCTTCACCTACTTCAAACCAACCAACTGGAGATCTACATCTACGCCCATACAATGCCTCATAAGGGGCCATCTGAATGTTGGAATGGTAGCTATTATTGTAGGTGAACTCTATAAAAGAAAGGTGATCATCCCAAATACCCTTGAAGTCGATAAAACAAGCTCTCAACATGTCCTCTAAGGTCTGAATGGTACGCTCTTCCTGGCCATCCGTCTGTGGATGAACATTGTGCTAAGATTAACCTGAGTACCAAGACCTTTCTGAAATAACTTCCAGAAATGAGAGGTAAACTGAGGACCTCTATCTGAGATGATAGACAAAGGAACCCCATGCAACCTGACTATCTCATTAATGTAAAGCTTGGCGTATTCCTCCGCCGAGTTTGTAGTCTTAATAGCCAAAAAGCGTGCAGACTTAGTAACTCTGTCTACTATCACCCTAATGGAGTCATGCTATCTGCGAGTACGAGGTAAACCTGTAATGAAGTCCATGTTGATCACTTCCCACTTCCAAGTAGGAATGTTGATCTCTTGAGTCATACCCCCTGGTTTCTGATGTTCTACCTTCACTTGCTGACAATTGGGGCACTTAGCCACAAAACCTACTATATCCCTCTTCATGCTATTCCACCAAAAGACTTCCCACAGATCACGGTACATCTTAGTGGCGCCTAGATGAATAGAATACCTGGAGTTATAGGCTTCTGCAAGAATTTGCTGTCTCAACTCACCCACCTTAGGAACACATAATCGACCCTGATAGTGAAGCACACCATCTCCCCCTTGGGAGAATACCTCAACTCTCTGCTGGTGGGCTGCACCCGTTAGTTGAAGCAATATTGGATCACTCTCTTGCTTTTCCTTGACCTCTGCTACCAATGAAGATTCTGACCCATTCTGAACTGTTACACCATCATCTAATGTGCTCATAAGGCGAACTCCCAAGAGAGCGAGCCTGTGAACATCCTTTGCTAGTTCTTTTCTTTCTTTCTCAATATGTGCTACACTACCCATAGATAGTATGCTAAGGGTATTGGTACTACACAGGCCTTACCAGGATGGTAAAGCACATTCATGTCATAATCCTTGAGGAGCTCAATCCACCTCCTCTGGCGAAGATTCAACTCTTTCTGGGTGAACACATACTGAAGGCTTTTATGGTCTGTGAACACATCTACATGAACACTATACAAGTAATGTCTCCAAATCTTAAGTGCAAAGACCACTGCTGCAAGCTCGAGGTCATGAGTCAGATAATTCTTCTCATGCACCTTAAGTTGTCTAGACGCATAAGCTATAACCTTACCTCGATGCAGCAACACACAACCTAGGCCGACTCTGGACGCACCACAATAGATAACATAACCATCTGAACCCTCTAGTAGAGTCAAAACCAGAGTTGTAGTCAACCTACTTTTCAGTTTCTCGAAGCTTTTCTCATAATCATCTGACCACTAAAACTTAACCTTTTTCTGAGTCAACTTAGTCAATGGAGAGGCTATGGATGAAAATCCTTCCACAAACCTTCTGTAATAACCTGCTAGACCCAAGAAACTTCTGATATATGTAGGAGAGGTAGGTCTGGGCCATTGTTTCACTGCTTCTATTTTCCGAGAATCCACTCGGATCCATTCGCTAGATACTATATGCCTGAGGAAAGCAACTGATTGTAACCAGAACTCACATTTGCTAAACTTAGCAAACAACTGGCGATCTTTGAGAGTTTGCAGAACAACTCTCAAATGAGTTGCATTTTCCTCCTCATTCCTAGAGTAAATGAGGATATCATTAATAAAGACGATAACAAACAAGTCCAAATACTGCTTGAACACTCTGTTCATCAAATCCATGAAAGCTGCAGGAGCATTGGTTAGTCCAAATGAGATAACTACAAATTCATAATGACCATACCGAGTTTTGAAGGCTGTTTTCAGAATATCACTATCTCTGACTCTGAGCTGATGATAACCGGATCTGAGGTCTATCTTTGAAAAATGACTAGCACCCTGAAGTTTGTCAAACAAGTCATCAATCCTGGGGATGGGATACTTATTTTTGATTGTGACTTTGTTCAACTGCCGATAGTCAATGCACATCCTGAGAGAACCATCTTTCTTTTTCACAAACAACACTGGGGCACCCCATGGTGAAATACTAGGTCTGATGAAGCCCTTATCTAGATGGTCTTTCAACTTCTCTTTCAATTCCTTAAGCTCAACTGGAGCCATTCTGTAAGGAGGAATAGAAATAGGCTGTGTATCTGGAAGGAGATCAATTTCGAAGTTGATTTCCCTTTCAGGAGGAACTCCGGGAAGATCTTCTGGGAACACTTCTGGGAAATTATTAACTACTGGAACTGACTCAAGAGTTGGGGTTTCGGAGCTTAAATCATTAACCCGAACTAGATGATAGAGATAACCCTTAAAGATCATCTTTCTAGCCTTAAGGTAAGAAATGAATCGACCAATAGGCGCTAAGCTACTATCCTTCCATTCTAAGATTGGTTCGTCTGGAAACTGGAAATGAACGATCCTAGTTCTACAATCGACTGAGGTATAACAAGAATGTAATCAATCCATGCCTAGAATGATATCAAAGTCTACCATTTCTAACTCTACAAGATCTGCTAAGGTGACTTTCTGAGAGACTGTGACAGGGTAATTTCTGTATACCCGTCTAGTTATAACTGGGTCACCGACTGGAGTAGAGACTGAGAAGGGTTCTGAGAGAGTTTCTGGACTAACATCGAATTTGACTGCTATATAAGGAGTTACAAAGGAAAGAGTAGTCCCTGGATCTAACAAAGCATAAACATCTAAGTTAAAAACTCGTAACGTACCAGTGACCACATCAGGAGAATCTTCCTGATCCTGGCGAGCCTGAAGAGCATACAACCTGATTTGGCGCTGACCGCCACCTGTACCAGATGAGTTACCCTGCTGAGTCAGGCGACCTGCTGGTGCTGCTGAAGTTGTGGACTGAGCTCTACCATTATTACCTCCTTGACCCTATTTAGAAGGACAATCTCGCAACCTGTGACCAGACTGACCACACCCAAAACAACCTTCCTTTCCTGCAAGACACTCGCCAGGATGGTTTTTACCATACTTAGGACAAATTGGGTAGATTATGGTACCTGAAACACTCTCCTGAGACTTAGAGCCTGATGCCCTACCTTTCTGATCCTATCGGAACCTGGAGGATGGAACACTAGCTGACGAAGGAGCCGGAGCTGAAGACTTCTGCTGAAACTGAGAGAAATTTCCACCACCCGATTTCTGTTGAGAGTACTCATAGTTACCTGCTCTTGCTTTCTTGTTGTCCTTAGCTATTTTCTTAAGCTTATCTCCCTCAACCTGCTGAGCATGAGTCATAAGCCTAGATATGTTCATATTTTCCAGCAACATAGCATTTCTGCACTGTTTCACTAAGTCTGACACTCCATACAGAAACTTGTTCATTTGAGCCCTGGAATCGGCAACCATGTGAGGAGCATACCTGGAGAGTTGGGTGAACTTGAGTCCGTACTCTTGGACTATCATGTTACCTTGTCTCAAATTCATGAACTCCTGAGCTCTTGCCTCCCTCAACTCTCTTGGGAAGAACTTGTCTAGAAAAGTCTCACTAAAGCATTCCCAAGTGATAGGAGCTGCATCTGTGCCCCCGTTCTCTTTCCATTGAGTATACCAGATATGAGCTACATCCTTAAGATGATAGGATGCCAACTCTACCCTATCATTACCTGTCACTTGCATCACTCCAAAGATCTTCTTGACCTCATCTATGAAGTTTCGGGGATCCTCACCTATCTGTGATCCTAAGAACTCAGGCGAATTCATCCTAACAAAATCACGAACTCTACCTGCAGCTGACCCAACATTAGCATTTGCAGGAGCTGGAACTTGCTGGTTGTTCTGGTTAGTCACACTCTAAGCCAAAAGTTGGATAGCGTTCCGAAACTTTGCATTTGAAACTTCCTGATCTGGGACTGGAGGAGCTGTGTTAGCTTTTCTTGCATTAGCTCTACGAGGAGGCATGATCTGAAATGCATAACGATGAGTTAGAGAGAGATCATACCAACGCACAATAAGAATATCAAGAAAGTAAGGCTTTCCTAAAACACTTCGTAGCTTCCCCCTCATTAGATGGTGCACTTCACACCCATGAAAATGACTCTACTTAGTGTGGCTTTTCATACATCCTAGGACACTTTAACCTAATGCTCTGATACCAAGTTTGTCACACCCCGAAGCTACCCCCAGGATGCGGACACGGGACCTAGGATCACAAGTGACCCCAAGTTAACCCTGCTGGCATAACATAAGCATACTAAAAGATTTCTGAATCAATAAAGACTATGCGAAAGCTAATCATAAGATAAATCTGAAATGATAGGGAATACCAATTCTACATCTGAATATATAAATGCGGAGAGTTTAACAACAACTGAAAAGTCAAACTCAAATACTAAAGCTGATTCTAGCTATGTCTGAAATAAAGCCTTTAACTGACTAGAAATGGTGGGACATGCCCCAGCTAAATCTAGCAAAAACTAAAACTAAGACTAAAAGAAAAGGAACCATATTTGTCGTCCTCGGAGAATGAGGACTCACCACTAATACTGCTGAGCTGAAGATCGGGAACCGATCTATGCGTGATCTGGAAGCTGAGAACCTGAACCTACATCACAAGAAGATCTAGCGCAGAGTATGAGTCAGTACTTGAAAGGTACTGAGCATGTAGGATAGAATAAAGCTGAACAATATACATAACTGAACAAAGCATATAACTGACCAATGATATAATATAAACTGAATGTAAATACTGAGATATACTGAATACTGAGCTAATTGAATGCAATGACCAAGTACATGATATGTTGAGTCTGAATACTGAACTGTAACTGATAACCTGGTCAATGCACTAGAATCTGACTGTACTGTGGGAGCTACTAATAACTGACATAAAACCGCATGAGATAAATGTAGAGTCCGATGTATACGGCCCATCGAGAGGACCCAATATACCCTGCCAGAGGTATAAAGGCATGACTGGCGTGATCACTAAAATGATGCCCACAGAGGGGACTTAAAACCTATGGGGCACGTAGTTCTGGGACTATGAGGGTACACTGGAACCCTAGTCCACTCGGTATTAAGCTACTCCCAATTGATTATGAAATTAAAACATTATGACTGAATTCTGTAAAACATGGATAGCTCGATGTTCTGACATGCAAACTCTGAGAATGCAATAATTATATCTGATAATATGACATTTGTAAACTGAAGCATGTATATAACTGAAATAGCTGGCCTAGCATGTGTAATTTATGAACTAAAGGAACTACATAGCTTGGGTTCTGAATTTCATGCAAGAAATTGAGCAACAACATGATAATCTGATTTGGATCATTCTAACAGCTAAAACCCAACAATTTCTAACATTCGAGAAACCCTAGGGCTAGATAATATCAAGGGAATCAAGATTCTGAATGAATTCTAGGGACCTAATGGGTGAAAGAAACCCACTAGTGAAATCCCACATACCTGGTGATGAATTCCACGGAGAAATCTTTTGATTTCGGGGATGGAACTGAAGAAACCTTGTTGCGTTCTTGGACTAGGGCTGATCGACTCTTTCTCCTCTTTTTGCTCTGAGTTTGCTAAATTTTTGAGAATGAATTGACTAGGGTAGGTTCTAATTAAGTTACTAGGCTTAAACTGACCAAAACTACGTAGTTTAGGGGTCAAACGACGTAGTTTAGGGGTCCAACGCATAAGGAAAAGACCAAAAGACCCCTGACTTAACTTCTGTCGGACCACCGACGGACCAGACCGATGGACCATGGCTGGACCGACGGTCCATGCTTGTCGTCTGTCGACTGGCGTCTGGGGCTAGGACCTGAAGGCCACGATCCAAGGACCTAGACCACGAACCGTGGTTTGACCTACGGTCCGTAGGTCCCGGCTGTGGGTCATGCCTTGGCTGAATTTTTTGGAGTTCTGGGCTAGGAATCTGGGGTCCGACCTACGGCCCTGGACCACGGACCATGGTCTGACCTACGGTCTGTAGGTCCTGGCGTAGGTCTGGACTTAGAATAATTTTTCTGGGCTTTTTTGGGTCGGGCTCCAGGTGGTGAACCATGAACCACCAGGACGGACCGTGGGTCACCCTACGGTCCGTAGGTGGTGCCCGTAGGTGGCACCTATAGCTTCTCAAATCTGCAATCTGGTCTGTCTAGGATACGGGGTTTTACAATGATGAGAAGGATAGTTCGAACCAAATCTCTATCACATTCAGGTCGCTCGATCTAGTCCAAATATGTATATATAAAAACATGAAGAAGATTCATTGGAGCAAGACAAATCTGAAGGCTATATAGATGGTGATGAAGGCTGGATTTTTATGACTAGACGAAGACACAACAAGTCAATATTATGAAAAGAATCATCCGAGCAACCGATTAGAAGGAAGATGGTGAGAAAACTAAAGAAACATAAATCAATCAAGCACCCAAAGAGGGAAAAGGTAGAAGTGCATCACTACCAAAAACCCCGACATCTTGTGACTCTAGAGGATTTCTTACCAAGTTGGTTCTGCACAAAGTCTACTCTAGAAAATATCGAGGCATCATATTTCAATGTTGATAAATAAGAAACAATAAAGGTGTCTCCTAGTGACAAAGAAAGAACAACAAGTGAATCCTTACCAAAAAGTGTCTCCTAGTGACGAAGATGAAGCAATGAGGAAAATCTCATCAATGATGTATCCTTCATCTTCTAACAAACCTATTGAACCTTATCCCAAGAAACACATGCATGTGATACAAAAATCACATTTTTACAGATAATGATCTTCTATTTTGTGAAACACTACACAATAGTCATTTGTATATGGTGGGTCACGTTCTAGAGAAGAAGATAAATAGAATGTTATTAGATGAAGGATATGGAGTCAAAATTTTACCTATCCACACATTGAAGGAACTCGACATCACGACTGAAGAACTTAGTGAAAGTCGTTTGTTGATACAAGGATTCAATCAAGGGGGACAGAGGTCCATAGGCTCTATTAAATTACAAATCCACATAGAAGATTTGTGATCAAGCGCATGGATACATGTGATCAACGCAAATGAGGAATTCAAAGGAAGATAATTACGGATGATAATCCTTTCATGGAAGTTGAGTTACACTTTGCCGATGCAAAATTCTATTTGAAGAGTTATGTTGTTAAAGGGGAAAAATCTAATGATGTCAAATCAATCAAGTCTGATAAGACCGCAAGCAAAAGAATTGACGTGGCTATCAAAAAGGTAAAAGTTGACACTAAAGCACCTTGTCCCATTCTGAATGAAGGGAAGATCATGACTTTGAAGAAGAAGCTGACTTCTGTACATCGTTATGTTCCAAAGGTGAAGAAATAAGAAGTTCAATCCTCCAACCTTCAAGAACATGTGTTAAGAGGCCTAACTCTTCCTATTAGACGTATCAATGTAATAAACATGTCTTCGAAGCTGCCAGGAAAGATAATCACTCAAAATCAAGTGTGAGATATGTTATTCCCTACGAAAAGCAAAAGAGAAGGTTTTGATCCTAATGCTTACAAGTTATTTGTGAAGGCTGGATAAAACCCTAATGATCCATCAATGTTAGGGAAACTCCCATTAGAAGATACAATCTGGCAAGCACGTGAAGGCCTAGGCTACAATCAACCACCGCCAGTTTGCATCTCCGTAAGAAGGGCCAGCAATAACTACATCACTGTAGAAGATAAGTCTGTTGCTTCCAATGAAAGACCTTCCATCTTTTATCGACTTGGAAAATCAACTACAAGAACTTTTGTATTTTAGAGGTTTGGTCCGCTGAAGAAAGAGAATAACAAGCATTGAAAAAGTTACCTAAAAGTGACAACGCTTGCTTCACCTATGATCCAAAAGGATTTCAAAAGTTTGATTCCTTCTAGGATGAGGCAACAAGTGAAACTTATAGTTTCGTGTAAGGAAGAACTCAAGGCAAAAGCTCACACTTTGGTTTACACCAATGAGCGTGAGGAAGATGAAGGAAGTGTAGGCTCCTCATATCATGTTACGATCCGAAATGAGCACGATGCCTTGCCTAAAATGAAGTTTGATGAGGAGTTGGAAGATATTATCTAGTGTCATCATATATCTGTCAATGACAATGATCCTCTAGAAGAGGAAGATGCTGGAGATGCTCCACCAGAACTTGAAGAAGGAGTGAAGACCATAATAGATCTCTTAAAGGAAGCTAACCTTGACATTGATGAAGACCAAGGCTAACTTTCTTGAGCGCCTTTCTAGAAGTTGATGAAGAAATCACTTATGTGAATATACTCAAAGAATATAAGGATGTCTTCTCTTAGAGTAATAAAGAAATGCCTTTCTTGAATCCTAAAGTAGTAGTCCATCAGTTGGCAGTAAAAAATGGCGCTCGTCATGTTAAGCAAGCTCAAAGACGTTTTAGGCCAGACTTGTTTCCACTGATAGAAAATGAAGTTAACAAACTCATTGAGGCAGGATTCATTCGTGAAGTTAAATATCCTACATGGATTTCAAGTATTGTTCGTGTGAGGAAGAAGAATGGACAAGTTAGAGTTTGTGTTAACTTCAAGAATCTCAATAATGTATGTCCTGAAGATGAGTTCCATCTTCCCATTTCGGAGTTGATGATTGATGCCACCACTTGTTATTAGGCGATGTCATTCATGGACGGTTCTTCTGGCTATAATCAAATCTGCATGGCACCAAAGGATGAAGAACTCACCGCATTTCACATGCCTAAAGGTATTTATTGCTACAAGGTGATGCCTTTCGGTTTGAAGAATGTTGGTGCTACATATCAAAAGGCTATGCAAAATATATTTGATGACTTGCTCCATAAAAATGTTGAATGTTAAGTTGATGATGGGTGGTAGAGTTGAGAAAGAGAAGCAACCATCTGAAATACCTAAGAATGGTGTTTGAGCTACTCCAAAGATATCAATTGAGGATTAATCCATTAAAATGTGCCTTTGGAGTTACTTCTGTAAAATTTATTAGCTTCATTGTGAGACATCGTGGAATTGAGATTGATCAAGCCAAAGTTGATGCAATTTAAGATGCCCGAGCCTCGAGACATTCATGAGTTAAAAAGTCTTCAAGGAAAGTTAGACTACTTAAGGAGGTTCATCTCAAATCTAGCTGGAAGATGCCAACCAGCCATCTCATGACGAAAGGTGCTCCTTTTGAGTGGGATCAAACATGTAGCAATGCCTTTGAAAGTATCAAATCATACTTAGTGAAGCCTCCCATTCTAGAAGCCCCTATACCTGGAAAGCCACTAATATCTACATAACAAAGGTCTGTGAGAGCCCTGTTAGCTCAAGAGAATAGTGAAGGCCAAGAAAACTCTCTCTATTACTTAAGCAGAACAATGACACCAAATGAGCTAAATTATTCGCCAATCAAAAAGTTGTTCTTGACACTAGTCTTCTCAATCCAAAATATGAAGAATATTTTCAAGCTCACCTTGTTCATATTATTTCTAGAGCAAATCCCATCAAGTTTCTTATGTCGAAACCTGTCGTTAGTGACCGACTAGCAAGATGGTACCTTCAATTCCAACAGTTTGAGATCATGCACATTCCATAGAAAGCTCTGAAGGGACAAGCATTAGCGGATTTTTTGGCAGAACATCCAATACCAGATGATTGAAAGTTAACTGATGAGCTTCCTGATAAAGATGAAATTAATGTCTATTAAAATTCAACCTCCTTGGAAAATGTACTTTGACGGGGCTGCACATCGTGGCGGAGCTGGCGCTGGCGTGGTGTTCGTCACTTCACAAGAAGAGATTCTAGTATTCTGTTTTACTTTGAAGCAACGTTGCTCCAAAAATGTCACTGAATACCAAGTGTTGGTACTTGGACTTGAAATGGCCGTCGACATGAAGAAACTACACTTACAAGTCTTTGGTGACTCTCAATTGGTTATCAATCAACTCTCCGGAAGTTATGAGGTGAAGAAGCTTGAATTGCACCGACATCATGATTATGCTCAAAGTTGATAGGATGGCTTGGAGATGTAACCCTCCAACATGTACCTAGAACAAAAAATAAGAAAGTCGATGCGTTGGATTCCCTGGCTTCAATGCTAACCCTTCTTGATCATACACAAGTTACTATTTGCCAAAAATGGGTAGTACTACCACCAACTGAGAAAGAATATGCAGAAAATGAGCTTGATTATCGCGTCTCTATTTCTGAAGCCGTGAAGAAAGATTGGTGACAACCCATTACTGACTATCTGTGTTATGGGATACTTCCATAAAATCCAAAGAGAAGGACTGCCATTCAACATCCTGCACCTCGCTTTCTTTACTACAAGGACACATTTCATAGAAGATCATTTGAGGGAGTACTCTTGTGATGTTTGGGAGATGAAGAATCAATCCAAGCTCTAGAAGAAGCACACTCAGGGGTATGTGGATCACATCAATCTGGATCAAAGCTCCACTTTCACATAAAGAGAATGGGTTATTATTGGCCAACCATGGTGAAATATTGCTTAGATTATGCTCGAAGGTGTAATGCATGCCAATTTCATGCAAATTTCCTACATCAGTCGCCCGAGGTATAACATCCAACTATTGCATCTTGGCCATTTGGCTCTTGGGGATTGGATGTTGTGAGACCACTACCAAAATCTTCTGGAAGACATATGTATATCTTGACTGCAACAGATTACTTCTCAAAATGGGCCGAAGTTGTCGCTCTTAAAGAAGTGAAGAAAGAGAATGTCACAAATTTCTTCCGATTGAATATCATTTATCACATTGGCATCCCTGGCTACATAATAACATACAATATCAAGCCATTTGATAACAAGTTAATGAAAAAGATTTGTGATCTCTTTGGCTTTAAGCAGCGTAAATCTTCTATGGATCATGTTGCCGCCAATGGTCTTGTTGAAGCATTCAATATGGCTCTATGCAATTTGCTCAAGAAAATTGTCTCCAAGTCCAAACGATATTGGCATGAAAGAATGGAAGAAGCTTTGTGGGCATATAAGACAACATACCGCACACCAACTCAAGCAACACCATATTCACTTGCTTTGGAGTTGAAGCAATTTTGCCACTTAAGCGTCAAATACCTTCCTTAAGGCTTGCTATTAAATAAGGGCTCACTAAAGAAGAAAATGTTCGACTATGTCTTGCAGAGTTAGAAGCACTAGATGAAAGAAGGTTAGAAGCTCAAAAAAATCTTGAATGTTATCAACCTCTCAATAAGAAGGTTCGCTTGAGGTGATTCCAAGTTGGAGACCAAGTCTTCATAGTAAGAAGACCCATCATCACTTCACATAAGTTTGGGGGAAAATTTACCTCAAAGTGGGATGGACCATATGTCGTAAAAGAAACGTATTCAAATGGCACTTACAAGCTTGTTGATGCAAATGGTGTTAGGATCGGTCCTATTAACGCAATTTTTTTGAAGAGGTACTACCCTTGAAGTAAGATGATACTCCATAAGGTACGAGACTAAACTGCATACCACTCCTGTCCCGCAAGAGTATAAATTATGTATGACAGACCAAAAAAAACACTCTCCTAGAACTACGTTGTGACTTGATCCTCTTCACTGAGGTACGTAGGCGCTTAGATCCATATTCTAAGTTCAGTTGCATGAGTGTTAAAAAATCACATGTTCCCACTTGAGATGTCACATAAAAGTTAAATTTATGAATAATCTTTCATTAAACTTCAGACTTGCACCAAATGGTGGCGACTCGATGGGGCAAACCCTTACGAATATGAGTTGTTTCAAAACTTAAAGTCTTCAAAAATCTCTAACTCTGTAGGTTGAAGTCTTCATATTCTTAAAGTCTTCAAGTTAAAGTCTTCAAAATCTCCAAGTCTAGAAGTTGAGTTCTTCAAATCAATCACGTTTGCAAGTTGAAGTCTTCAAATATTTCAAGTATGCAGGTTGAAGTCTTTAAATTCTTCAAGTCTGCAAGTTGAAGTCTACACATTGTTCAAGTCTGCAAGTTGAAGTCTTTAAAATCACCAAGTCTAGAAGTTGAGGTCTTCAAATCAATCAAGTTTGCAAATTGAAGTCTTCAAATCAATCAAGTTTGTAAGTTGAAGCCTTCAAATTTTTCAAGTCTGATAGTTGCAGTCTTTGAGTCATGTCTAAATTACCTTTCTTAAGGCGGGGATGCGTATCCATCCTCTTTACACCATAATATTACCTCTAGATTACCTTCCTTAAGGTGGGGATGCATATCCATCCTCTTTAAACCTCAAGGATACCATAAAGTTACCTTTCTTTAGGCGGGGATGAGTAGCCATCCTCTTTACGCCATAATATTACCTCTAGATTACCTTGCTTAAAGTGGGGATGCGTATCCATCCTCTTTACACCTCAAAGATACCATAAAATTACCTTTCTTAAGGCGGTGTTGTGTATTCATCCTCCTTACGCCATAAGATTACCTCTAAATTATCTTCCTTAAGGTAGAGACACGTATCCATCCCTTCACACCACAAGACCAAATTCTTGTATTGTGATAAAACTCTCCACTATGTGGCATCCATAAAACAAATATCAATTCCATGACCTACAGAAAAAAAAAATACAAAAGAAAAGGAACAAAAGAAAACAGATAAAACAAAATATATACATCCCATAGCTTGACGCCTGAACGGTCATAAGAGCTGGAAAAAAAGAGGAACTCCAAAATTGCTAGTGAGGATGCTGAAGAATAAAATAATCCAACATTTATTTATAGATGCTGATTGCGGTGGAGGGAGAGCCTATCCTAGGCCAACTATAGTTTCTTTTTAGGCTAGGATTCTAAAAAGAAAATACCTTGATCACATGAATAAAAATGTCCTCTCCTTTTCCTTGTTGATCAAAGTTAGTGTGTTTATCAACTTGATCATGTGGATCAAAGAAATCAGAGTCTTTAATCACGAATTTGGCAGCTGGTTTCTGTACTCAAATAGGAGTCAATTGGAAAGTTGTTCAATTTTGAGTTGGATTTGCAAAGGGCATGGAATCAGTTTTAAGCAATAAAAATATATCCCAGATGGGGGAGAGAAGGAGATCACATGAGCATTTAATGAACATATTGTTCATTGATAATTGCCATATCACAAATATATTTCCTTAAGGCATACGTTATATATATATATATATATTTTATATCATAACAAGTGTGTATACTCGACAGAGTCTTGAAGAAGGGGGCATTTGTAATCATTTAAAATTTATTAAATTTAAATTTACAAAATGATTCAAATTATATCAAATTCATGAATATATTAGTCCAAATAAATATGATGGATTAATATAATTGGGTTAATTATCTAATTCAAATAAATATGGATTTAATTAAAGTCCAAATTAATTTATTTGGGCTACAATAGACGAGTGTAGTTTGCTAAGCCCATCCTAGAGGCCCATTCTTGGTGCCACGTGGCAAATGACGTGACATGCCAAGTAAAAGAAGAAGCCAATAGGATCATGACATGTGTCAAAAACTACAAGCCCACTCCATAAAGTCCATATGTCATGTCACTTAAATCTGATTGGCCGAAGGGAATCCTGTTCCAATCACAACTCCTCTATTCTAAAACTATAAATAGGGGTCCTCATAATTCAGAAAAAGAACCAAGAATTTTAAGAAGAAGCTAGAGAATGCTCATGGATCAAAAGCCGCATATTTCTCTACAAGCTACAAGTTCAAGAATTAAAGAATTGAGGCGTTCAAGTTCAAGAACGATCAACATCAAGACAACCAGATTCAAGATCAAGCTCGAGACCCTTGAATTCAACTAGAAGTCAAGATCAAGATCAAGTTCATGTTCAATTTCATCAAAGATTCAAGAACAAGCTCCAAAACCCTTGAATCCAAGATCAAGTTCAAGATCAAAATCATCAAGCTCAATTCCTTATCAAGTTCATCAAATCCACAATCAAGATCAAGACTACAAGATTCAAGATTAAGCTCGAAGCCCTTGATAACAAGTATAAAGTCAAGATCAAGTTCAAGTTCAAATTCATCAAAGATTCAAGAACAAGCTCCAAAGGCCCTTGAATCCAAGATTAAAGACCAAGTGACAAATTCAAGATCAAGCTCAAGAGCCCTTGAATTATATCTTAAAAGACAAATCAGAGGAATCATAAAGATGCTAACACTCACATTTTGAAATCAATAAATACGATTGTTTTGATACTTTTCCGTTCTTGATTACTATTTTCTTTACGTGAATTTTATTGTCTACATACACTATAACAAAAAAACAATTTTTATCTGCAATAAATATGTGCATTAACGAAGAGTGTTAGAGTCTTTACCGACATTAATTAATTGACATTAGATTCAATGTTGCTATAGACTTTAAGAACATTTATATAGAGTACTAATTGCCTCTGAAATACATATTTAGCTACAATTAAGCTATTAATTATCCTTAATGATCATTTTTGTTGTTGTGATAACTCTTTCTTTTGGCTTCTTTCAATTAAAAAATATATATATATATATATATATATATATATATATATATATATATAAAGGGAGAATCTTAGATCTGCCTATGTAGTGCCCTCACATATCAGGATTCTTATTTAACCATTTAAAGTCACAACCTTACGGAAAAGTCACAACCTTACGAAAAAGTCACAACTCTTTAGAAAAGTCAAAACTCTTCATAAAATTCACAACTTTTTCTAAAAGTCACAACTTTTCATAAAAGTCACAACTTTTAACAAAAGTCACAACTCTTAATTTTTCATTCACACCTTTTAAAACTCAACACTTAATTCCAAGGAACAAAAGAAGAAAGAATAAAATACTCTTGCACCTCTCAGTCCACTACTCATAACGTTGTTGGAATAGTTGAATTCATATCATTTGGTTTTTTGATAAACAAAACTTCTATTTCTGCCACTATTATTTGTAGGTTTTTTTCTACAATAGGGGAGTCAAATTCAAATACATTAATAAAGCTTCTTATGAGGTATGTTTTATTCCTCAAAGTTTTATTTCTCCTATTTCATGAAGCTTCATCTTTTACTTTAAGTCATAGTGATTCATGTAACTATTACAATTTCTTTTTGCTATTTTGGTGACTTTTTTGGAACTCTGTTAAAAATTCCAACAAGGATGACTGAAAATTGATCTTATCTTTTGTCTCTTTCTACAGGCTTCTTCATATACTTTTAGGGAAAATTGCTTGTGGGCTATGCTATATTTGATAGCACACAACAACAAATATGTGATAACTAAAACTGAACCGATCGTGAAGTTTGATAAAAGAACCAAACAGATTGCTCTCTTGCTTACCACAATTAGTATATCATTTTGATTGTTTTATCTTAGGTACAAACACTTTGTATGCCATTGCACTCTTCCTAGAATATTAGTATAGACATAATTAGTCCACTTCTTTTATTGCAAGTTTACTAATTTTCCATATCTCTTCCTCTCTTCTTTTTGGAGATAATAAGAGATCAAGTTTTTCTTGAAACTAACAGATGTCCAAAATACACTATAACAAAAATATTTTTTATCGGCAATAAATATGTACATTAACAAAGAGTGTTAGAGTCTTTACCGATATTAATTAATTGTCATTAGATTCAATATCTCTATATGTTTTAAGGACATTTATAGAGAGTACTAATTGCCTCTGAAAATCCATATTAAGCGGCAGTTACGCTATTAATTATCGTTAAAGATCATTTTTGTTGTAGTGATAACTCTTTCTTTTGGCTTCTTTCAATTAAATTTGTGAACTGTAAACTGGGATACAGCCCAGAGACTATCTTTTTGAAAAGTATGTTAAGCAACATGTCTTTTTCTTCTTGATTGTTAGGAGAGTAAGGTCGTCTTTATTGTTATTTGTGAATATTTGTGAGTTCAAGTGCTCACGAAATTATGCTATGAGATTTTAATATGTTATGTATCAAAAATTTAATTTAGAATATCCAATTGTGAACAGCTACATTCAGATGTCTCCTACTACTTGGTTGGTCATTGCATTAATTCTTTATAACTGCATACTATAACCAGAACAATAACTATGATTCAATTCAAAATAAGTTGGGGCGGGTGATATGAAACCTAATCAATAGTAATGACTATTCTGAGACAATGAGGAAAAACCTTTATGATATTAACAATTTAGGGTCTTTTTTTTTTACATATACATGATACAACATACTATAATATAAAAGAGATTGATGGAGGTTCATAAGAAAGAAGCTGAAGGTCCTCCATTAAAATTTAGTTAGTTATGTTCTTGTATGGACGTGATGTTCCACTTTACTTGGGAGTGTTATTGTTCGAGGCTTTTTGGTTTCTTCTTTAACTTTTGATGTTTTTCTTTATAACTTTTTGGAATTTAGAAAAAGTCATAGCATATATATACCCGGACTAAGCATATTAAAGGAAGATACAAGTGTTTTCCTTGGGGAGAATTTTTCTCTTAACAGCACAAGAATATGAACAAAACACATGCATCCAAACACTCGTAAATGCCTATTATAGTACTGCCCAGTAAGAAGTTCATGAGGTGCCACTGTAGCTTGGATTATCATAGAATAAGAGGAGCCATCTTAGGAAATGACTTAACTTAAAAGACAGATGTTGCCGCTGTGAGGTGAGGGAGAAACTTATCTGGTATTGCAGTACACTCATTCCCGTTACGAGAATGAAATGACGCCCCAGCTAACTCAAGACCAAGACTCCTTATAACTCACACCAATCGCGGCCTGTATCGGCCGTATATTGATTGAAAAGGCAGGCCCAGCCAACCCTCTCCCCCTAACCACATATCTCTTCGTGTTCGTAGCTCGATCGAAGGTCAACACTGTGGTCCGGTGGAAAAACAGAAGTTGTATGTATCAAGTGATATGTGAATTGCTTAGTAGTGCTTCGTCACTACCCTAGTTGGCGGAAATAGCTTAATGGTAGAGCATAGCCTTGACAAGGCTGAGGTTGAGGGTTCGAGTCTCTCCTTCCGCTCCTGGCTTCATCGTTTAGTTGTAACAAGTGGAGTGCATAATCTACTTTAGAGATAGGGGAAAGCAGCAAGCAGCCCCTTGTATAGGATTCCAACCCTAGCTGACTCCTAAGAAGTTGATGGCTTTTAATCAGGCGTTGAGCGCTAGCGCGCTAGCCTTTTCCCAAACTAGTAAATGGGCTGCTAGTTGTAGCGCGCAGTGTACTAGTGAATAGGAAAAGCAAATTGAGATTACTAATGATGGATGGAGGTTGAGGGTAGAACATGTTTGGTACCTCGCACTTGTCTCCTTCGCCATAGACTGAAAATGATAGGAATCCTATCGAGAAACAAGAGGTATAAGCATCACCTCTCGATCCAATCCATCTTCCCTGGCCTCCCTAACACACTCTTGATACGAAAGAAAACTCCCACCATTAAGAAGAGATCGAAAGTCTATGTCCCCTCGTTCACCCTCCCTCTCCCTGTAGGTCGAGCTGAATTACATTCCCCCTCTCACTTGAACTGGTCAAGAGAGATGAACCTGCACCACATTTTTTCAAATCAAATTCCCCAACTAGAGATGGAATTCTAGAACCTAAACAACTTAGTTGAGAGCTCCGTGACTGGTTCAAAAGAAGGTCAACAAATTATTAATAGGCCATCCTCTCCATATCTGTCTCTTGATCCCTCATTCCACTAATTTGTGGTTACTGATTCATTCAAGGCATAGACTCTCCATTTCTTTGTCTTATTAGTGCAGGTGTTCGTTAATGATGAAAGCTGTTGAACTTCAGACTCGAGTGGAGAAAGAGGGCTAGGCCTAGAGGGATTTTAGGGACTGGGGAAGACGGGTGGATTAAAGAGCTAGGTTAGGGTCAAATCGAAGGCCCATCGAGATTGAGCCACGACTAGGCCAGCATTGATGAAAAAGAAAAACTTCCCCCATCGCATTATTAACCGGTGTAGGATTCAAGATCAGGTCCAGGATTCGAGTCAAATCAACCTTCCCTCTCTCTCAAGGTGAGGCAAGGATTTTTTCAAATGTTTGTTGTCAATATCTCGACTTCTCAAGAAGTTTGAATAGTTTCTCCTCCGATCGGGAGTGCATTCTTGGGGAAGGGCATAGCCTCACCTTGCAGTAGGAAGGTGTTCATTGTTGGGAAGGGCTCTAATCACTACTAATTGGTATATTTATTTATTTATCAATGACGATAGATTCATTCGCCATAGTTTTAGAATTACAGCAAACCCATTACTATGTTCTCATACACAGGAATACCCCCGTTAGTTGGCTTTTGTAGAAAATTCTATTTGTTATTCGCTGCTTTGGGTTGTGGGGCTTACTTCCTACCCCCAGTGGGAGTAGTAACTAGCATTATAGGTTGTTGGGTGGCCGGAAGGTTGCCACAAGTAAGTAAGTTCGGGGGATCGAAGGCAATTCTCTATGTACCGGACACGTCACTTACCAAATTAGTTGTGACACGGATGGGAATGCATGCTATGAAAGATAGGGTTGAGTTCGATACATCAACCGTCTACTCAATATCCTTGTACGAGTCCACAATGACTACACGAGATGAACCTTGGTTTGGTGAATTGAAGTTGGCCTTAGGTGTAATAGGACTCCCAATTACTACGCGTTATCATATACTGAGGTGCTCCCTACCGGTTGTTGGAATGAAGTGAGCCGGGCCGAGTCTTGATTCAGAAAGATTAAGGGCCAAAAATTCTAAATAGGGGGTGAAAAATTCCCCATCTCATTTGGGGCGCAAAACGAATCGACATCTGGATGTGATACAACCCTTTCGATTTTAGTTGGGAAAGAACACCGAAGTCCATCTGAACTATCCAATGAAGAATAAGAGGAGATCAAAGAACCAATGGGTTGTGAAGCGCATGCGGAACGGGCACAGAGAAAAAGAAGTGTGGAGGAGAAGCAACCGAAATCATTCCCTTCTCTTCCTGGCCCAAAGCAGTGCAGTCTTTCCTTGAAAAATTAAGGATTTGGGGTTTCTTGCTACGCTACTACTCTATAGAAATCCATTTTGATTAGTAATATATATGAATAGAAAGATAGATCCATCCATCTGCTGCAATGGATGGCAGAGGGTCTGCAGTACCCGAAGCACTGGAGTGATCCAGTAGTTGGGAAGCGGCCTAAAAGTTTCTACTACTACACCACACTACACTTGGTTCTACACATTTACAGACCTAACCCATGTCCAGTGCCTGGCAGAGCTAAGGGGGCTTCAATCCTTACTCTTTCTCCCCATCTTAGCCCAGGCTTAACGGGGCCTTACTTATTCAGGGGGTGAGTGGAGCCTCAAAAAGAACTGTTGAGAGAAAAATCCTTGGCCCCTCTTCATTCTCTACAGGGTTCCAAACCTTTCTTCAACATAGGTGACAATGAGCCAGGTAGAGATGGAAGAGATCAAACACTGGAATAAGAAGCAAGCTCGCCTTCTGTTTTGATCATTTTGATAAAGGGGGATAAATAAAGTGAACAAAACAGACTCGCGTTTCTCATCGAACAAATACAGGAAAAGAATCATATTGAAAATGCTCCTAACCCAACCCTTTCCTTTATAGAGCCTGTGTATTCTAAGTGATCCGAACCTGCCTAGAGCGAGCCTCCCATAGAGGAAAGTGAAGTTAATGAGTCGTATGATGGGCAACTATCTCCTGCGGATCGGAGAGGACTCAACTGTTAGTTAGTGCCCCTTTGGTTTCGAGGTGGACCTTTTCACTCTATTTTATTATATACGCTTAGCGAAAAGAATGTTTTTTGATACACCTAGGACATGGATTCTATACGAACCAATGGATTGTGACAAGTTGTTACTACTAGCAATGAATTCCTCTTACATTACTTCATTCTTTCCATATCCCTCTCTTTTTTTCTCAGTTACTCATCAAATGGCACTCAGTTCCAATCTTTAAGTTTGATCATTGATAAGGTTCAAAGAAAGGGTGGGCCATTGATAAAGAATTGATGGAAAACCACAATGCTAGAAGATGGCAGGCCTCCGCTTTTCTTTTTATTAATGAAACCTGCCAGCTATTATTATTATGAACTCAAATAAAAGGACAAAAAATTAGGATTTAGAAAGCTTGTTCAAAAGAAAAAAAAGATGTGGGTGGCATTATGACTGGGTGTTAGTTAGAAAGGTTCAACCAATGTTCGTTCAATCAAGAAGCATTATTTTTTTCTTAACTTATGGAGAGGGACAAGGGATTTCTAAGAAGGGCTTGGGACCTATGAACAGAATAACAGACAAAATGATGAAATGAAGAAGAATGAACGGGAGGCATCAGAGGAAGGACTGACGAACTTGTTGCTTGTGTTTGGTTAATTACTTTACTAACTTAGGGTTCTTTCTCGTAAGTGGTATACCTACACCCCTCACGCACACTCACTATATATAAATACGTCAAACTTTCTAGCCTTTCAAAAATGCCCCTCTCCTTACAGTCAAGTGGTTGAATGCCCCTCTCCCTTCTTTTGAGTCTATGCGCTTCTGCTTAGTATGTCATTTATATGCTTCTTAATAATCCAGAGGCCCCTCTTTTTTGTTCTTCTTTTGCTTGCGCACCAATCTAGGGGCTAAGGGATCCAATTATTAAGACTCAAGATGCAACTTACAGTAGTCTTTGATCTAGCCGAGCTGGTACAAAATACCCAGCTTTAGAGCTTGATGCACTCAAACTTTACCCTATTTCAAGGTTGCCGCTAAGCAACATTTTATGATGACGGTGAAGAGTATTCGCCCACAATGTTTGTTGGCAGGTCGGCTTCCGGAGTTTGAGTCTTCTGAAGTGAGGGATCACCACTTCCTTTAGTAGAAGCTCTAATATGAAATACCAATCGTTATAGATAGACTTTGAGATGCTTGAATAGCTAAAACCTAGCTTTTTTGTTAACTGGATCTCCTACCTCCACTATTAATAAGTGGCGGCAAGACTCAAATCCTAGACCTTTGCCTGCTCTACTATGGTGAATTGTGTGAACCGTCTCATCTACAAAACATAGATATCAGAGAGGGAACACTTTTATTTAGTTAATTATGTATTAACAACTAGTACATCGATGGTGAGTTAGAATACCCCAAACAGTGTCATTTGAACACTTGGTTAAAAAAGAATTTGGAAGAAAGTCAAGCGCACCAAGTGCGTGTGATAACTAAAAATTCACAATTCTAAAGAGTCTCGAGTTTCCCATAGAAAGCATGTGGCTTAACAGTTTCAAGATTTAGGCAGAGTCTTGGTTATGTCTATCTTATCCACCATATATAAGAATGAACTTTGTCCAGCACCATTAAACAGGATAGAGCAACACTTAACTTGCAGTTCATGACACAATGGAGCATCTTAGACAAGATGAAATTGAGGATTTGTCATTGTCCCCTCCAGTTATTGGCTCCATGTAGATTATCGGACGCAATGGCTTTGTGCATAAGATAGAGTTCATGTCTCAAGCTTACCTCAGAAACAGAACCTCTGAAATTGATATAGAGGTTGAGGATGATACATCAATTGCTGATAAAGATCAACCCCTCCCCATATTTCTCAAGGTAATTTTTTCTCTAACCAATCTTTCATTTCTCAGAATTGTTTCAAGAATCAAATTGTCGATATATGTTTCAGATTTTTGGCTTCTTCCATTTAAATGGTCTTTGAATGCAGTTTGCAGATGTTGAGTATAAGGTGAAGATTAGCCAAGATTCCTCCAACAATCCTGTAAAGGTAGTTGTATCAAAGGTAGCTTCCCAGTTTGATCATGACAATTACAAGCAGATACTCAAGGGTATAATAGGAAGGGTGAAATTCTTGCCTTAATGGAGCCTTCTGGCAGTGGAAAAATAGCCTTGTTAAAGATATTGGGAGGAAGATTGCAAGAAAATGTCAGAGAAACTGTCACATACAATGACATCCCATATAATACAACTATCAATAGGAGGTATATTATCCATCAATCAATAATTCTTTTTTCCTTCTCTTAATTTATCAATTTCAAGAGCAAAGTTGAAAAACCCCAAAATATAAAAGTGTTCTTCACAAAGTAAAAATTTCTCTCTCTAAGAAGAGATTTAGAATTCTTTAAATATTGTTCAAGACTTAGAATTTACAAACTCTTTAATTTCTCTCTCCTTTGAGCTATTAATAATTTCCCTAAAATTTGGCCAAAAACTCAATGCATGACTCACTAGGCGACGTTAGTCGGGCTCACCTATCACGATAGGTGGATCACCAACTACTCCTCAGCTTGCCTTTCTCTTGGTCTAGGCTTCAGGTGTTTTTACCTTAGTCGGTGAGCTCGTTCGAGTATGCCTTCCACATTTGGTGAATCCATGAGTACCACATTTGTTTGCCTTTCAAGCCTTCAATTTTTCTCTTTGTATTGTTGCCTTCGGTGATGGTCAGCATGTTTGTGTTTCTCATTCGGCGAGTTGCCATTTCCCTTTTTTTTGTTGACCTGCCTCAATTAATTCAAGTGTTGTGCACCATTTATTTGGGCGAGGTCATACCCATTGAGCGATTCATCATTCTAGCTAGGCGATCAACAATATGGAGTTTACACTTTTTTCATATTTTTTTCCATTCTTTCAAACATTCATCCTTGCCTTGTCCTTTAGCCTTTATAGCTGTAAATAGTCAAAATATCATTAGAATATGAAATAATTAAGTATTAAGGACACTAATTATTGAGCTAAATAGGCCTTAATGAGTGTATATCTACCACTCATCAATCACACAACTGTGTGAAGACACAAGAGTTCTTTTTCAAGGGAAGACAAATGTGAGGATCACCCCAGCCTTCTCCAATGACATTTGTAGGATTGAGGCTGACTATTTATGGGATGATGCAGCTCAGAGGAAGCCACTACCACCAGAAACTACGCCCGTGGTTGATCCTTCCAGCTTGCTGCAGAGGTCACTATCAAGGCCATGATCTATCAAATGGGAAATCTTTCCCCTTCTGCAGATGTGAGGGATGTGATGGTGGATAAGGATGTGCTCGCGATGACTGATTAGGCTATTGAGATTGCTTTAGCTCCACTGAGAGTTAGGTTGACTCAGTGTGAGGCCTCAATAAAGTCACATGGTGTGAGGTTAGACAACCTAACTACTAGGTTAGAGGTGCGAGATTAGGCCGTGGGTAGTTCAGACGTTCTATCTTTGATGAGGTCTGAGTTAGCTACTTTGAGGGTTGGTGTAGACTAGTTGAGGTCTACAGACATATCTATGCTGTGGGGCGAGGTTCCCTTGCTTGATACGCTCAAGTCTGCACCTACTTCTATGACTAGTGGTGAGCTTCCTTAGAGGGTGGTTGAGTAGCCGAGTGGGGTTGATGTGGATGTGTGTGATTCTATATTTTTTGATGGTGGTGCTGAGAGAGAGGAGGATAGGGCCAATGATGATTTAGCCGAGGATTCTGATAAAGAGAAGCTGAGGAGAGAACAGGCTGAGCAACATATTGCACTGACATTGACTGAGCTGCAGAATTTTGAGGAGACGATTGTCCATGCTACTTTGGAGAGATCCCTTGAGGAAACCTCTACAGTTGGTACTAGTGGAGAGACTCCACTTTTCCTCCTATTGATGTGTTGATCACTAATGCCCTGGTTAAGCCAACTTTGTTGCCTCCAGTGATCATTTTGCTAGGCACTGATTCCCAGGATGATGCCACTCCTCCTGAGACTCTTGATGTGAGCACTCCACAAGCATAGCCTATCAGGGGGACTTTTATCTCTCCTCCCATACTCTTTATTTTATTTCGCATTGAGGACTCTGTTATTTTTACTTTGGTGGGGTGAGGGCGCTTGTGCCAACATTCCCTTTTTGATTGTATTTTATTACTTTTAGTTTTAGTTTTGGATGATGGTAGTATCTTGTTTGGTTTTATTATAGTAGTTTGATTGATTTTATTCATTTTTTCCATTTTGAATTGCCCCATGAGTTTGGAATTGTTGAAATGCTTGAGTTTTAATTGATAATAATTTGAGGATCGATTTTGTTCAATATCGATGTCTTGAATAGTACTCATGATGAGCATTGTGTTTAGCTTTTTGGTGCAAAAATAAATCGATGTGGTTGCACTTTTGAATGATCTTTTTGAATCTTGTGTTGACTAGCTATATTTTGATGTGAGCTTTGCAATAAACATCGCAGTAAACTTTTGATCTTATCGGGTTCTGCTAAATAATTATGCTTGAAGTGTCATGTGTGGTAAGGTTTTACTTGGAAGCATTCTTTGGGAATCCTAGAATTTTTCTTGTTAGTCTAATTGTCTAGCTTTGGTGAATGTAAGAAATGATCTCGGTAGAAATTTTGAGAGGGAACCCAAATGTCATACCTTTTTTGTGACTACCTTGTGAGTGTTTGGAACCTTTTTGGCACCATTTGGGCCTAATCTATTTGTTGACAACCGTATTGAAACCTCTTGAGCCAAATTACCCCTAATATCTCACCCAAAAATCTTTTTCGAAGCATTGATTTGTTTGAATAGCCAACTAAGGCCAAAAGCCAAATTTGGAGTGTGGAAGGAGGAGAGAAAGTCAAGTGAAAGACAAATAAAGATGAAACGAGACTCAGCTTTGAAGTGTGTTACAAGAAGAAGAAACCCCTCCTTATTAAAAAAAAAGTAGAGATTGTGATGAACAACCTTTTGAAAATTGAAATGAAAAAGAAAGTTTGGTGAAATAAAAATGTGTCTCCAATAAAATATTTGACAAGTCAAAGTTTGAGCTCTCAAATGAAATGGAGTGAAAAAAACTTGAGAAGAGGTGAAGATGATTACACCAATTCTTTGAAAAGGTGAAGTCTCTGAGCCAAATTGACCATACATTAACCCTCAACCCCATTACAAGCCTAAAAACTTGTGAGATCTTGCATGAACTAGGTTGTGTTATGATTGAAAAATATGGGCAAACCTATGGGATGAAGCTTGCAAGTATTTCTCTTTTGAGAGAGTGAGCGTTGTTTTGATTCCTAACTTCTTTATTAATTTTATTTGTGAGAGCATAGAATCATTCATGATGTGAGGGCACTTGAATGCATTTGTTGAAACATGGTCTTGTATAAGAAAGGAATCTATAATGAGCTTGAGCTTGGTTTGACACCAACTAGTCATCAATTGAAGTTTTTTTTATCATGATTGAGTGTTGCATGTTATTGAAAGTAGTCTTGTAATGACACTTGCATGTTAGCTCTCATTGAGAACTGTTGTAGACACCCTTGTTGAACTAATTGTATTCTTGATTTACTTGAGGACATGCAAAAGTTTAAGTTTGGGGTGTTGATTAGTGATAGATTTACACTCATTTGAGGCCTATTTAGTTTAATAATTAGTGTCCTCAATGCCTAATTATGTCTTATTCTAATGATATTTTTATGATTTGCAGCTATGAAGGCTAAGGGGCAAGGAAAGTATGAATGTTTGGAAGAATGGCCAAAAACATGAAAACAACTGTAAACTCCACATTGATGATCGCTTATCAAGAAGGGCGGATCGCCTAATGGGCATGACCTCACCCAAAGTGAAAGTGCTCAACACTTAAATTAATTAAGATAGGTCGGCAAACTTGACGAGGAACAACGACTCACTGAACGTAAAGGGAGAACTAATTGACCATCGATGAAAGTAACAAGACTTTGATAAAAATTAAAGGCTTAAAAAGCAAACAAAGGTGGTACTCGGTGATTTGCTGAATGTGAAAGGCAGACTCGAATGAGCTTGCCGACTGAGGTTCAAATACCTAAATCCTAGATCAAGAGAAAGGTGAGGTAAGGAGAAAATGGCGATCCACCGAATGTGTTAAGCGAGACCGACTAATGCCACCAAAATGGTCACGTAGTGAATTTTGGGCCAAATATTGAGAAACTATAAATAGCCCAAAGGAGAGAGAAAAATGGTATCGAATCTTTTAAAGAGACTAGTCTAAATACTTTTTCTCTAGAGTTTTAGAGAGAGAAACACATTACTTTGTGAAGAACACTTTTAGTTTTGGGATTTTCAACTATGCTCTTAATTTGTACAGTTTGAAGTTTAATTCAAAGTGGATATTTCTTATAATTTCTTACTTTCATGTCACCCGTGGCTTCTTTCATGAAAGGTATACTTTTTTTATATTTTGTGATGGGTGGCTAAAACCCCAAAGTCAAGGGGTGCAATTAAGGGGTTTGGTGTTGATTTAATGTAGTGGGTATTATGTTATGATCTATTTTGTTGTTGTTCATCGATTGATTTGGGCTAATTAGCATGGCGTTTATTTATGGGTTAAGGTTGCAAACTTAATTCCTACTTCTGATCTCCGATTGATGCTCGAAAGAGATTGATTAGAGTGGGTAATTAGTTCGATACTTGTAATTTAGATTTGATGTATGTATTTTGCATAAGAAAAAGATTATGGGTCGGATCTATTTGCCTTATCTCTGCATCAAAAAAGGGCATAGTGTAAGGTATTGGATTATTTAGTTATGCACATAGATGAGACCAAAAGAAGATTCTATGAACTGATGCTATGAGATCAAAAGAAGATTAGTGTCATTAAAGATGACCCAGCCTATCCATGAATGCTCAGCACTATAGAGCAACACAATTACCCCTATGTTACATTGATTTCCAATCCCGGCACCCCTAGATGACTTGTTACTAATTTGAATTTATGAAATCTTAGTTTAATTTTGACTTGATAACAAAACCATTTTTCAAAAATTTGGTGGAATTATCCACCCATTGTTTTTATTGCTATAAATGAATTGATTTTCATTCTAAATTTCTTGATAGAATTCTCTACACTATATCACTTTATGTGAGATTCTACCTAACTCTTAGTTGGATATTTTATATTGACAATGATCGCTTACCCTTTCGATTTGTTTTGGAGAGTTGTTTAAGCGTTGTCATTGATATTTAACTAGAAGAGAAGCATAAGTGTTGTGGAGTGTTGAGTTCTTTATTAGGAACCAAGCTTTTTGCTCGATGAATTGTGTACTAGTTATCCTTTAGGTTAAAATGAGTTCTATTGTTGTCATTGTAGATTAAATTGATTTAATGGGTAAGGTTTGTTGTGTTGCCAAGTTAATTGAATTAAAGGTATGTAATGGCCCTCTTAATTTACATTTAACTTGAATCTCTTGTCTTAGCGACATGTATCAAGAGAGAGCCTAAGAGACGTGGTGTTGTATGTACTATATTCTTGAGAAGACATTATCTTGATGGTAAACATCTAAATATTTATGTACTATCGTTAGAGTTAAATTTAAAAGTTAATATCCCTAAAGTTAGTGTCGAGAAGCTAATAAAAATAAAGTTAAACCAAGGAAGTAAATTAAGAGTTGTTGAGTCTCTATTCACGACCGTCATTTGTCATCTTGTAGAAGACGAATCTAAAATATATTATTCTCAAGTGACAAGGGTAAAAAGTCATTTCCTTGTAAAGTATGCAAATAATTTACTTTATAAATAAGAATATAAATGTTATGATTAAAGGAACCTTGATGGCATTCATTTGAAGTAGTTTACACGGGCCCATAACGATGCCCTCTCATTGCATTATAATTATGGGCCCTTAATGATGCCCATTTGCCGTATTATATTGGGGCCTTAATGATGCCCATTTATTACATTAAATCGTTTGAGCCCATGACAATGATCATAGAATAGAGAGACATTTATGTTATAAATTTCAAGTTGTGTATATGATGTTTAGAAAGATAATTGAGTACAAGTTATATGCCTAATGGGGTCTCCGGGTTCCAATATGACTATTATTGTCTTTATTATGTTTATTTAATGTCATAAATATTGGTACATATTGTTTGTACTGACGCCTCAATATCGGGCGCGCAACATTTCATGTTACAGGTTCAGGTAGAGGTTGAGATAGATCCCTCCAGTAGGTGACTATCGCATTCTGCATTTTGTTGGTAAGCTCCACTTTTCCCGGAGCTCTTGAGTCTATGGCGTAAAGTTGTAGTTCATATGTACAAGGATGGGTAGGTCGAGGCCCTGTCTTGACTATATGATACATAAGACACTCTTAGAGGCTTGTTGACTTATGGTATGCGTTTTTATGTTTTGAGTGGCCGTGTCGGCCTTAATTTTTGCTTATGTTACTTGTTTTGGCCTTGGCCGCTTATGTTTATAGTCATGTTGGGTTAGTTTTATAAAAGATTGACCTATAAACATCTTGTTAGCTTGTTCAGCTTTCCTTATCAGTTGGGCGTTATGTTCATATGTTTGTCTTATTGGCACAAGTAGTTTAGGAGTATAATTATATATTTATATGAGTTATGTTTGTTATGCTCGGTCAGGTGACGCATTGGGTGTCAAGCGTGACAAACTTGGTATCAGAGCATGTCAAGTCGTAGGGAGTCTACAAGTCGTGTCTAGTAGAGTCATGCTTGTGAGTGTGTTTTGCACCACACTTCTAACCAAGAAGCTACAGGGCATTTAAGTATAGTTACCATTCTTCACTTTTAGAAATCGTGCAATAGAGCAAAGTCTTAGGTATTCAAGTCTAACTCGTTCTTTACATATGTTTACAGTGATTCCCTTCACTAGATTGACCACCTCTAATCAGCGAGCCGACATAGATGTAGGAACAGGTACTAGTCATACACTACCTGGCCATATAGACCGACTTAAGGCCCAAAGCCAGTCACCAACCTCAGTGGCCCCTACTCGACCCTCACTCGAGAAGATTAGAAGGGATCCAGTACCCACTGCCCCTAAAACACCTGAGAGAAATGGAGGCGATCTAGAACTTGAAATTTCTCCATTATACAGAGGACCAAGATGTTAGAAGTGCAGTTTGGTTATTAACACAGATGGTGTCCACACAACAAAAACAACAAATAAGGGCATCAACAAGTCACAAATCAGGTGGCTCAAAGAGTTCTAAGGCCTGAGAGTTTATCAGTTTGAGTCCTCCTTTATTCACAGGTTCTAACCCGAATGAGGACCCTCAGGAGTTTATTCATCATATTTATAAGGTGCTTTGAGCTATGCATGCATCAACACTGGATTCCGTCGAGGTGGTATCCTTTATGTTACAAGACATCGCCATTTTATGGTTCGAGGCTTTGGGGAGGTCCAGGGGATTGAATGCACATCCAGCTAAATGGGAGGATTTTCAGAGGCCTTTGAGCTCACTATCTTTCACGAGAGGTTCGAGAGGCCAAACTTGATCAGTTTTTATCCCTCAAGCATGGCAATATGAGTGTAAGAGAGTACAATCTTAGATTAGACTTACTAGTCAGGTTTGCTCCTGATATTGTGAGTATGGTGAAAGCTAGAGTTCATCAATATGTGGTTGGCCTTGAATCACATTTGTTTAGAGACAACACAGTAGCATCCTTCATGGAGATATAGATATTTCTCAAATACAGGCTATCACCCAGAGAGTGGAGAACCTTACTATTCAGACTGAAGATAATCAAAATTGAAATAGAGAACAACATAAGAAGGCGAGATCTACCAGATTTTATAAAGATCATCGAGTTGATGTTAGGACACAATTGTATCCACGATCGGCCTATCCTTCTAGTATCGCCTCACCCTAGTTACAGGATCCAGGTATGATAGTTCAGTTCAGTATGGATCAGGCCAGAATTCAGAGACGTTAGTTTCTAGTCGTCATGAGCATTTAGGTCAAATGAGGCCACCTTTACCACCTTGTTCCCAATGTGGTAAGAGGCATCATGGGACATTCCGCTAGGGTATTGAGGGATGTTATCTGTGTGGACTTCCAAGACATATTATGCGACTTTTCCCAAATATAGACATGGGTAGTGTGGCCCAATCGACAGGGTCAATATTATCTTCTTCATCTTGTGTTTTCTCTTTAGGGACTAGTCCACAAACCTAAGTAGGTCGTGGTAAAGAAAGAGAACGAGGAGGATCATCTAGTTCAGGTGGTGGTCAGAACTATACTTATGCCTTAACTGGTCGTCAGGACTTGGAGTCATCTCCTGATGTTGTTACATGTATATTATCCATTTTTACTCATAATGTATATGCGTTGGTAAATCCCAACTCTACACTTTCATTTATTATCCCATTCGTTTCTAAATATCTTGGGGTGGAACAAAAATTATTGCTTACCCCGTTTGTTGTATCTACACCAATTGGAGAGTTAATTGTAGCTAGAAACATTTATCGAAAGTGTACTATAATAATTTGCAATTGTCGTACTTGGATGATCTTGTTGAGATAAACATAGTTTATTTTGACGTTATTATGGGTATGGATTGGCTAGCCTCATGCTATGCCAATGTTGATTGTCATACTAAAGTTGTCAGATTTAATTTTATAGGTGAGAAAGTCCTAAAATGGAAGGGTAATACTACCACACCTAAGGGTAGGTTTATTTCATATCTTAGGGTACGAAAGATGGTTTCAATGGGCTGCATTTATCACCTAGTTCAAGTCAGAAGTATAGATGAAGGATCAGCAAATCTTCAAATTTTTCCTATAGTTAATGAATTTCCAGATGTATTCCTAGATGTTCTTCTAGGCATTCCTCCAGAGAGAGAGAGAGAGAGAAATTGATGTACTTCCTAACACTCAGGCGACATATATTCCTCCATAGATAATGACTCTTGCCGAGCTAAGGGAATTGAAGGAACAATTGAGAGATTTGTTGGACAAAGGCTTTATTAGGCCTAGTGCCTCACTGTGGGGTGCGCTAGTGTTATCTGTTCATAAGAAAGATGGATCCTTGAGGATGTGTATAGATTATGGATAACTAAACAAAGTCACAATAAAAAATAAATACCCACTTCCAAGAATTAACGATCTATTTGATCAATTGCATGGGGCCAAGTGTTTCTCAAATATTTACCTAAGGTCAGGGTACAACCAATTAAGAGTTAAAGGTGGTGATATTTCAAAGACGACCTCCAAATCAAGATATTTCATTTTGAATTTTTGGTGATGTCGTTCGGGCTTACTAATGCACCAACAACTTTTATGGACTCAATGAATCGAGTATTCAAGCCATTCCTGGATATATTTGTGATCGTTTTTATAGATGATATTCTAATATATTCGTGATCCAAGGTAGATCATGCAGACCATCTGCGAGCGGTATTATAGTTCGAAATCATCAATTGTATGTAGAATTCTCTAAGTGTGAGTTTTGGTTGAGTTCAGTGGACTTCCTTGGCCATGTAGGTTCTGACAAAGATATTAAAGTTAATAATCAAAAGATTGAATCTATGAAAAGGTTGCCAAGGCTCATGACTCCTACAGAGGTTCATAGTTTCTTAGGCCTAGCGAGCTACTACTGGCAGTTAGTCGAGGCCTTTTCTTCCATTGCAGCACTATTAACAAAGTAACGCATAAGGCAACTAAGTTTCAATGGTCTAAAGCGTGCGAACAAAGTTACCAAGAGTTGAAAGATAGGCTTACATCTGCACCTTTCTTAACTCTTATACAAGGGACAAAGGGATATGTTTTCTACGGTGATGCTTTAAGGATTGGCTTAGGTTGTGTTCTAATTCAACATCGCAAAGTGATTTCATATACCTTAAGACAACTGAGGAAACAAGAGTAGAATTATCCAACTCATAATCTTGAGTTGGCGGCTGTTGTATTTGCTTTAAAGATTTGGAATCATTATCTATATGAGGTACATGTTGATATATTTACAGATCACAAGGGTCTTCAATACATCTTTAAGCAGTGATATTTGAGTTTAAGGCAAAGAAGATGGCTCGAATTATTGAAACAATATGATGCTAATATTTTATATCATCTTGGAAAGGCGTGGCCGATGCTCTCACCTGCAAGTCTATTGGTAGCTTAAAGCAAGTTGAATTTGGAAAAATGGAAATTACTAGAGAATTGCATCAGTTGGTTAGTTTACGAGTTTGGGTAGTTGGCTTATGGCATGGAGGAGTTATAATTCAAAATGCAACAGAATCATCACTTGTGTAAGAGGTGAAGCAACGACAACAGGACGACCCAGAGTTAATAGAATTAAAAGAGGGAATCCCCAAACAGAAGAAACCAATTGAGACTTGTAGAAGATGGAGTTCTCATGTATCAAGGTCAATTATGTATTCCATATGTGGGCAAGCTTCGAGAGAGAATAATGATATAGGTTCACCATTCATGATATTACAAGCTTAAAAAAGTCCTTTGAGATTTTCTAACCGAATGAAGTTAAATGAATATTGATTGAAAATATGGGCAAGCATATGGTGTGGCATTTGTGTTCATGAGATGTTTTGTTGTGAGAGTGAGTGTTCGCATCATGTCCCTTGTCTTGTAAATACTTTGTACTGTTTGGATATTTCTTTCCTTGTAAGGGAATGTAAGTTGATAAAGTGGCGATTTTGATGATTCCATATTGAGTCAAGTGAGCTTCGCAAAGAACTAATGAATCGAGTCATTTCTTTAGTTTAAGTTGTTGTCATTTAATTATTCTTAATGCTTAAAAATGTGCCATGAGAATGAGAGGATTAATTTGTGAAAAATTTGCGTGCGGACTATTTGTTAGTACCAACCGAAGCCATTACCTTTGTGCTTAAATGAATATGATGATATTGATGTGTGGTGTGTGCTAGAATAAGAGCCTCTTGAGTTTTTGGTTTTCTTTACTTGAGGACAAGCAAAGTTTCTAAGTTGGGGGTGTTGATGAGTGGTGAATTTCCACTCATTTGAGGCTCTTTTCTTAATTATTTTGGCTTGCTTTGGGTTAGAATTGGTGATTTAAATGTTTTTTTCTTCATATTTACAAGAAAATGAAATGGAGAATGGATTTAGAAGATCTTTGAAGAAACTAAGTTGAATTGGAGCAAGAAGAGGTCAAATTGAAAAGAAGTAGAACTGGCAGAGAAATACGCATCGCGACCGCGTAATAAAGCGGTCACAATCGCATTGCACAAGTTATTTGAATCTCGCGCCAGGGGTCACGATCACGTGACCCAGTGATACTACTCATCGTGATCGCGTGAGCTAGTTATCGCGATCGCAAAGGGTAAACTGCGTGGTGCCTGGACAAATTGGAATTTCACCAACTCCATTCCCACAACCCTTTTTACATGGAAGAGCCGTCATTGTTCACATATGCAACATTCCATATCAGAATATAGAGTAGTTCTTCATCTCTAAGCTAAAAAAAAATCAGACTGGTTTATATATTTTACTTTGGACTTGAGACATTGAAGGCAATTGGCCTCATATTTTAGTTGTAGATTTGAAGATTGTATTTTATTTTAGTAAATATCTTTCACCATTCTTCATTTCCTTCTTCTTAATTGCTAGAAATGTGGGTGTGATTACTTGTATGAATTTGGGTCTTTTGTGCTAGAAATAGATAAAGTTATTCGAGTATCTAATTGATTGCTCTACTACTTTTGTAATTCCTTGTTTCTGTGTTTGATTTCATGAAATAGGTTCAATCTAGCTTTCATGTTTGAATTTATGGGTTGATACTGCACGCTCAATCCTAGCTTCCGATCTTTGTGGGTTTCTTGAAAATAGAATTCATGAAGTGGAGAATTAGATTGATAATTACATTTAGCTTTGAATCTTGAATTTGAGACCGAAAGGAGATAGTTTAGGGTTCCATTGTTGAGTGCAAGGCTTTCTCAAAAGAGAGGTCTAAGTTAAGGTAGTGGGTTGTGTTGTATTGTATTGACGTGATTGAGACCGAAAGGAGATATTGCTATACAGCCCTTTGAAACCTAAAGGAAATTAGGGTTGAATTAAGATTATCTAGCCTATCTATTATTGAATGATCTTGGTTTGAATTTTAATGGATAATTGAGTGTTAATTAAGTCTTGAATTTTCCCAAGTTCCATACATCCCTTGCTTAACATCGTCTTGACCCCCGTTCATAGTTTAATTAGAAAACTTTCATTTTATTTGATAATTTTGTACATTGCTTGTTTAGATTCAAACTAATATTCAGTTAACTTTTATATTTTCAATTGCCGGTACATTGTTCCTTGTAGAATTCGACCTTGACTCTTAGTTGGGTATTTTTATTGACGATGATCGATGTCCCTTTTAATTGGTTTTACGGCGGACATTTGAGCTTTATCAACCAGCTGGTCTGGAAGGAAACTGAACCGAGGAAATCCTTACAAGGATCTTCAATAAGGTTGAAGGATTCGTAAATGTGTTGAAAAAATTGAAAAATGACTTCACCATCTTATCTCAAACAGTCACCTCTCATTCGTTGTCTATCAAACAATTGGAACTCATATGTGCCAGATCTCCACTCATCTCACTCCAAGGCAAAAGGAAACATTGCCTAGTGACACTGTCCCGAATCCCAAAAATGAATGTTGAGGAATTGACAACTATGTCATGCCACGACTTTAAATAAGGCACTTTTTTGGGGGCAACCCAAGTCTTTGCTTTTATTTTATTTCTTTCAATAACGTGTGTTGTGAGTGCAGCTTGAAAAAAAGTCTAAGTGTTGTGAGGGAAACAATAGGTGATGCCAAAACCATAACAGTGATCCGCTGAAGGCGTTATGCAGACTCATTCTTGTCCGACTTCTAAGCTGTAAAGTCTAAATAAGTTTACTGTTAATTTAGGCTATTTGAGCTCCAAAAGCTGATTCGTCGAAGTACACTTTGCAGACTCCATCGAGTTCACCGAATTAGCCTTCAGGTTTGGTTTTCATTCAGGCCTTTTCATCTAGCTTTAGCTCCAGTTGGAGATCCATTGAACGCACTCAGCGACATTATTCGTGACCACCGAATGTTCTTGGTATAAAATGGCAGAGGGTGTTTTCATTTTCAAAAAGAAAACCCTTTGCTATCTCTGAGATCTTTTTCTCCCTTTCACTTTCAATACTATATTGTAGTGTGCGGGTGTCTTGTTGTGTGATTTCGAGTGCATGGTGTGCATTATTTGGATTGATTAGTCGACCCAAACCCTAACCTCCCTCATTTTTGCATATTTTCTTCTCTTTGAGGTTGGTGTTCGACTTTTATCTTATGATTTGAGCTTAAAAGTGTGTTTTATGTATGGGCTTAAGTCCAATTGATGTTTGTTGTGAGTTAATTTCGTTGGGTAATTCTATATTGATGATATTAAATTATGCTCATGTATTAGATAGATGAATTGTCCCTAAATTGCTAAAATTGATATGTTATTTGTTGAAATTGAATGGTGAATATTGTTGGATCTTGCTTAAATTCTATATGGGTGCAGTCTAATTAACCAGTGTTGACCCAATTGCATGATTTTTCTCAACGATATATAGTGATGACTTTCTTAAGGGCAAATCGTCAATTTGAGCAATATTTTGTGATATTTGGCAGAAATCTGAGTACCTATAGGTAGATAAACATGTAGGTAAAGTTGAGGGGGAACTAGATATTGTTGCGTATGATGGTTTAACCTCTAAAAATAGGCTTTGGTCTGAACAGCACCTGTTCGGCGGGCTTGTCTTAGCTCACCAAGGCGGTTAGTCAAATCGCCGACTAAGCCCCAGCATGCTATCATGAGTAAATATGTGACTTAGGGTATTGTTCCATTTGATGGCTTATCTTAGTTCGCTGAAACCCACTCAATGGATCGCTCAGTGAGAGTGGACATCGCCATTTATGCCTGTTTCTTTTCATTTTGCACTGTCAGTTTTGGCGGACTTGTCTTAGCCCGTCGAAACCAACTCGGTGAATCACCAAGTTGGAATTGACTCCACCCTTCATGCCTGAATTCTTTGATTTTTTTTACTATCCATTTCGATGAGCTAACTGGAGCTCGCCCATCCTATTAGGTGAACCGCCTTCTCAGTCGGCAAACCTCAGAACAATTTTTGAATTGTGCTTTCAATTGAGTTTGATTTCAACTAACCTTCACTGATTCAATGTTTGAATGATTTTACCTTACAGATCATAGCTAGAACTAAGAAAAAGTAGGTAGTGACTTCGGATACAGAATCTTATAGAGACTCTCCTCCTCCTCCTCCATCTAGAAAACCAAAAGGGATAGTAATCAACAAGCCATCAGGGGCTTCCCAACAATAACAAACCACTCTACATGCCTCTACACATGGAAGTGCGCAACCCACAAAAGGGGTTGCAAGAAAAAGAACAGACATCCGGTCCAAACTGGTGTCACCTTCCTCTATTCAAGCACCAACATCCAGAGTTCTCCCGATAATCACTCCAAGAAGCCTCTATAGGCTCAAGGCTACCGGAGAGTGTACCATTCTTGAGGAGAGACAACTCTCCACATACGGTGTTTTGAGCGACTACCCGAGAATTTGGGATACGATTTAATTCCACAAGTTTGAGGGTTTCACAAGACCTCGTAACCCATATGTTTTATCGTGGGTGTGAGAATTTTACACGGACTATGCTCAGGCCCTGTCAAAGAAGAGGAAGAGCACAGTTTGGAAACCCTTGTAAGAGGTCAAAGTGTGGAGAAATATGGTATAGTTCCATGTGGGTGCAATCAATACATCCCTCGGCACTCCCTCAAATCAAGCTGATAAGTTTCGAATTAGGATGCACCATGATCTTGACGCTCTGAAGGGGTGGTTAGCACCATTCATATATGATATTTCTCCACCGTAAATGGTTGATGGTGCGATAATTGAGAAGAAGGATCTGAATATAGGCGTTTGGTATTGGTTCATGTTCATAAGCAGCAACATCATGCCTTCCTAAATGAGTCCATCCTCCGGCATCCTAAGAAAGTGTTAGTGGGAACCATCATCGACAGGAAGCAGATTAATGTAGGGTCTACTATTATCGAGGAGATGCTACTGAGGGCCAGACATGAGCAGACCTTATTGCCATTCCCAGTCTTGATCACACAACAGTGTGAAAAGGCTGGAGTTCCCTTTTGGGGGAAAACTCATATTTGGATCACTTCGGCCTCCTCTAATGATATCCGTAGGATTGGAGAATATTATTTACAGGACGATGTGGCTTGGAGGAAGAACCACCACCAGACACCATGCCCGTTGTTGATTCTTCTACCTTGGCTTCTGAGGTAATTATATCCGCTCCTTCTGTGGAACAATCAGGTATATCTCAGCCCCCTCATGTGTGTTCCACTTCTGCCACTAATGTTGTTGTTGCACCTGCCCCTATTCCTACTTCCCATTCCCCCTTGACCCAGGCCATGATCTACCAAATGGCCAGTCTTGTCTGGTTTGTGGATGTGAGGGTGGCGAGGGTCGAGGCTGAGTTGCCTAAATTGTTTGAAACTTGAGAAGGTTGTAGCTCCTTTGAGAGATAGGGTGACCTGGTGCGAGGCGTTGATTGAGTCACACAGTGTGAGGTTGGATAACCTCACTTCTATATTAGAGGCCCGAGAGAAGGCCAAAGGTAGTTCGGGTGTTGTTGATACTATGAGAGGTGAGCTTGATACCTTGAGGGTGGATATACACCGACTGAGGTCTATTGATATTTCGATGCTTTGGGGCTATTTTCCATTACCTGATGTACCTATTTCTATGACACCGACTATGCCTAGCAGTGAGCCATGTCAAAGTGTGCAACCGAGTAGGGAGGCTGAGAGAGTTAATGATGTTGTTGTTGATGATGTTGATGAGGAGGATGAGAGGGTCAATGATGATTTGGCTGAGGAGAATGATGAGGATGAGTTGAGGAGAGAGAAAGACAAGTAGAGGATTGCACTGACACTTACTAAGTTACAGGACACCAAGAAGGTGATAGTCCAGGCTACATCGAAGAGATTCCTTCGGGAGACCTCCACACTTGGCACCAGTGAAGTCTCTTCACACTCCACCATTCCTCCCAGTGATGCGTCGGGCACTGATGCCCCAGATAATGCTACATTCCCGCCTCCAGTGATCTTATTGATGGCACTGCTGCCTCGGATGATGCCACTCCTCCAAGGACTCCACATGAGAGCACTCCACAGGCATAGCTTATTGGGGGGACCTTTTCACTTTTCCTCCGTACTCTTTTATCTTATTTTTGCATTAAGGACATTGTTGTTTACTTTTTGGTGGGGTGAGGGCACTTGTGCCAGTATTCCCCTGTTTATTTTATTTTGGTATTTTGTTACTTCAATTTTTGGATGACTGTAGTATTTTGTTTTTGTTTTGATTTAGTGTTTTATTTTGGAGTTTATCTCTCTTTGCCTCTTTCTCTCATTATCTTATCACCCTGTGATTTTTGGAAAGCGTAAAATGCTTGAGTTTTCATTGAAAATAATTTGAGGATCGATTGTGTTCAATATCAATGTCTTGAATAGTAATCATGATGAGCATGGTGTAAAGTGTTGTATTGCGAGAAAGAAATTGATGTGGTTGCATTATTGAGCGATCTTTTTGAATCTTTTGTTGACTAGATAGGTTTTGATGTGAACCTTTAAATGAACATCTCACGCAAGCTTTTGATTTTTTGGGTTGTGCTAAATGAGGGTATTTGAAGTGCCATATGTGGTGAGATTTTACTTGAAAGCATGTGCATGGAATCATAGAATTTGTCTTGTTAGTCCAATTGTCTAAGCCTCAGTAAGTGTAAGGCATGATCTTGGGCAAAAATTATGAGAGGAACCCAAACTTTCATATCCTTTGTGACTACCTTGTGAGGGTGTGCATCCATTTTGACACCATTTGAGCCTAAACCATTTGTTGCCAACCACATTAAAACCCCTTGAGCCAAATCGCACCTACCTTCACACCCAAAATCCTTTTTGAAGCATTGGTTTGTTTGAATTACCAACTTAGGCCAAAAACCTAAGTTCGGGATGTGGAAAGGAAGGAGAAAAGTCAAGTGAAAGGCAAAGAAATATGAAATGAGACTCAACTTTGAAGTTTGTTACAAAAAGAAGGAATCCCTCCTTATAAAAAAGAGGAAGAGAAATATTGTGATGACCAATCTAGAAAAAATGAACTGAAAAAGAGAGCTGGTGGAATAAAAGAGGGTCCCAATAAAATGATAGAGAAGTCAAAATTTGAGTTCTCAAATTAAAAAGAATGAAAAGAACTTGAGAAGAGGTGAAGATGATTGCAACAATTCTTTGAAAAGGTGAAGTCAGTAAGCCAAATTGACCATATCTTAACCCTCAGCCTCATTACAAGCCTAAAAGACCGTTGAGATCTTACATGAACTAGGTTTTGTGATGATTGGAAAATATGGCCAAACGTATGGGATGAAGCTTGCATGTATTTCTCTTTTGAGAGAGTGAAAGTTGCATTGATTCCTTACTTCATTATTGATTTGCTTTGTGAGAGAATGGAATCGTTCTTGATGTGCAGGCACTTGAATGCATTTGTTGAAACATGGTCTTGCACTAGAAAAGAAACTATAGTGAGCGTGAGCTTGTATTGAGACCGACTAATCATCATTTTAAGGTTCTCGCTCGTGATTGAGCGTAGCATCTTGTTGAGAGTAGTCTTGTAATGGCACTTGAATGTTAGCTCTCATTGAGTACTGTTGTAGACACCCTTGTTGAGCTGATTGTGTTCTTGATTTACTTGAGGACAAGTAAAAGTTTAAGTTAGGGGTGTTGATGAGTGCTATATTTACACTCATTTGACGCCTATTTAGTTAAATAATTAGTGTCCTCAATGCCTAGTTATGTCCTATTCTAATGATATTTTGATTATTTGCAGCTATGAAGGCTAAAGGAAAAGGCAAGGATGAATGTTTGAAAGAATGGAAATAAATATGAAAATAAGTGTAAACTCTATATTGTTGTTTACCTATCAAGAAAGGCGAATCACCCAATTGGTATGACCGCGTCCAAATAGACAGTGCACAACACATGAATTAATTGAGGCAGGTCGGCGAACAAAATGGGAAATGGTGACTCGCTGAATAATAAAGGTGAACATGTTGACCATCATCGAAGGAGACAGTACAAGGAGAAAAACTGAAGGCATGAAAGGAGAACAAAGGCGGTAATCAGCAATTCACTAAATCTGAAAGGCAGACTCGAACAAGCTCGGCAACTGAGGTTCAAAGAACTGAAGCCTAGAGAAAGAGAAAGGCGAGCTGAGGAGTAGTTGACGATATACCGATCATGATCGGCGAGCTTGACTAACATTTCCCAATGGGTCCTACATTGAGTTTTGGGCCAAATTTTGGGGAAATTATAAATATCCCAAAGGAGAGACAAATTAGGGAGTTCAGAAATTGAGTCCTGAACAGTAGTTAGAGAATTTTAAATCTCTTCTTAGAGAGAGAAACACTTTATTTTGTGAAGAACACTTTTAGTTTTTGGAGTTTTTCAACTTTGCTCTTTAAATTGATAAATTGAAGTTGAATTCAAAGTGGGTTTGCTTGTATATCCTTAATTCTATGTAACTGTATAATTTATTTAGTCTTTGTGATGGGTGGCTAAAACCCCAAGATCTAGGGGTGCAATTATGGGGTTGGGTGTTGATTTAATGTAGTAGGTATTGTGTTATGCTCTGTTTTGTTGTTGTTCATACATGGATTGTGCTAATTAGCATGGGGTTAACTTATGAATTAAGGTTGCAAACTTAATTCCTACTTCTGATCTCCGATTAATGCTCGAAAGATATTGATTGGAGTGGGTAATTAGTCTAATACTTGCAATTTAGGTTTGATGTTTCTATGTCACGGCTCAAAGTACACCCTGGACATGACTTGGCGTACATGACCCCAAGAAACCCTATACAAGCCACTTAGCATACATCATACAAGATAATAGAATTTAAAGAGTTTAACAAAATAAAAGTGTTTTTGAATCAAAGCAGAAGTCTAACATTTGTCTCAATAAGCCATCTAATACATCACAAGGAAAGTGATTGGGAAGTAACTCATACATCACATACAAAGTCTCAAACTGAAATGACATAAAGCTATAGAAGTGATATCGTCCTCGAATGTATGAGGACTCACCAAGTCTTCAAATCTCTAAATCAACTAGCCACGAATGGAAGGAGAAGAGTCGTCAAGCCCTACATTAGTGAAACAATGTAGGCACAAGTATGCATTAGTACATGGAATGTACTAAGTATGAGGGGAATGCAATAAAACATCAGACATGATCATAAAGGGACATAACTGAAAACATGGAATGCATGACCAAGTTAAAACATAGTAAAATCATTTAAGATAATTCATAAAATATGAACATGGTCAATGCATCTTTAAATCATAAAGGAAACTTCATAAAACATTAGTAATTGACATGGTTCATTTTGTGGTAAGTTTACCATTACCCAACATATAGACCATGCGAGCTATAAGATGGAATCCAATGTATGCCCCACACCAAAAAAGGGTGTCCTGCTTTCAAAGGTAAGGACCATGAACTTCTAGTTTGAGTGGATCCACTAGATAAAGTCTATCTAAGACAATTATCCTATGGTGGCACATAGTTTATGGGACATGGGTATTCGCTGCTAGTCCACTCGGTGCTAAGCATAAATTCCACGGAATTGTCATTAATCTTAACTTGTCTTATCATTATGGGACATGGGTAATCACCGTTTGTCTTATCATAGGATAACTCCTTAGACCATGTGTTAGAAAAACTTTCACCATCCATGATCTTTTCATAATAGCTTTTAAGGTGCATAGTCATTCACTTCATGCTAGAAATGACCTATTACTAATGGAAATAGTTTTGAAAGAGTGATCTATAATCATTGATGGCATATCCGGATACCATACTAATTAAGACCTAATTTAGGAAAATAACTTGAAAAGCATTGAGGGCAAATCTAGATGACATTCATGTCATGTGACCAAGCTTCATAGAACCTATAGATACCTTTATCTATAAGCTTACTTCAGTCATAAACATTTATTTCATGAAAACATGCATAATTTCATAAAACACCTTCATAGATTCAAACTTCTTCATAAATTCATATAAATTAGGGTTCATAGTAAAAATTCATAGATCTATCCATGGGTTCACATGGAATTGGTTGAAAAGCATGTAATTAAATCCAAATCATCAAAATAAGATCATAATAAAGCAATTGAATCCATACAAATAGAACCCATGAGGAATTGAGTGAAAACCTAATCGAATCTTGGAAAAATTGAATTGGAGAATTGAAAAAACTTTTGGGGCTCAATGGGTGATTGGAACCCAGTGATGAACTCCCTATATGCCTTGATTGAAGCCCTAAGTAATGATGAAGAAAGGAGACTTGAACATGAAGAACCCTAGCTTCTTCTTCTTCCTTGATCTAGAGAGAAGATATTTGGAGAGAACCTTGGAAAGAATATAGGAGAATGATTTGAATTGGGAAATTTTAGGGCTTAATTCACTTTTATAAGTCTTGAAATAGGGTTTAAAACGATGTAGTTTGGGTAACAAACACTCTGGGAAAACACCAAAATGACCCTAACTTAAAATATGACGAGGTGACTTAAAAGAGAAGCTTCACGAGCTATCTAAGGATTCACGGGCCGTATAGCCAGTCGTGAAGCTTCACCTACCCGGCTGGGCTTCATTACAACAGGCATAACTTTTTACTCCAAAGATGAAATGAGGCAAACTTAGTGGCGTTGGAAAGAGGATTCAAAGACCTTTAATTTGATAGGTCATGGGCTACCTAACTCATTTTGTGCTGAGAGATATGATTGTCCGAAGTTGACACAAAATTTAAAAACTGATGGGTGACTTGTACAGGCCCCTAGACAGGTTGTCCAAGTCACCACGGGCCGTCCAAGTGACCCCTTCCCAGGAAGCCTTGGATGGTCATTCACGATCCCCTAAACAGGACGTAGACCCCTAAATAAACCATCTAGGGTGTCGTGAAGGGTCGATGGTCTATTTTGGGTTTGTGGCCTTGCTCGTTTGGCCATTTTAGCCCTTTCTCGAAGTCGGAGGTGTTACAATATCTTCCCCTTGAGAAAATTCATCCTCGAATGGAAATCAAACTGGCACGAGAAGAGTAGGAGAGAAACTAACATCCCAACATTAATGCAACTTCATTAAAATGCACATAACCAGGGAGGAACCTCGAATCCAAGCTAAAACATATTCAAAACATCATTCCATAAGGCCTATAGGCAAATCATACTCAAATGCACATAATCAAGGAAGAATATCAACTTTTAGCTAAAACATACTTTTAAAAACATCTTTTCATAATAGCTATTTGCAAATCAAATACAAATGCACATCATGATGAAGCAATCAATATCTCAAAAATATAAATTTTCATGAGCATGCATGCATGAGGAAACATGAGAATGACTAAAACACAAAAATCCTAAAGAGTGAATATGAGGGGCTAATGCCTCAAACTAGACCTGAAGATAAAGGAACATAAAAATCCTAAAGAGATAGGGATACTAAGACATCACACCGTCTCCGACCTTTCACATACTAACCCAAAGCAAGGAACCCTTCCAACAATTTAAATAGTCCCACACACACAAAAACCATAAACCATACTATCTCCCCCTTGGGAGAAAATCTCTCTAGTATTTTCAAATTCATCTCCCTCAACCCAAGCATAGCACCAAAGTCTTAACAACCACGAAACCATTGATATGAGTAAACAAGGAATTTCCACAAGGATTTCAAGGTCAACTTAAAACACAATTACCACACGTGGAGTCTTACCATAGCCAATGAAACACCTAATATTAGGCTATGCATAACCACAAGCTAAAAGACCATAACTTACCAATTTCTGCATCCGGGGAACCCTCGTGATCTTGTCGAGTTTGATATTTTCTACAGCCCCTTCCCTTAGCAGTAAGAAGTGGGAATTCTCTCATCTTCTGACCATTCTTTCCACACCCAAAGCATGCATTTGAACTGGCTAGATACTCTCTCGTATGTCTTCTTCCACACTCCCAACACTTGGGTACCATTTGCTCACTAGAACTATTACCATGAGAATGATTACCTCCACCGGACCTTGAATGTGAGAAATCACCATACTCCCTTCTTTTCCTCTTCGAATCCCAAGTTTTCTCCTTAAACTTTTCCTCTTCTATTTGTTGATAATGAATCATCACATGGGAGACATCCATCTCCTTAACAAGCATGGCGGTTAGGCATTTCTTGACCACCAAGGCAGAAGCACGCGAAACAAACTTACTCATCCTTGCTCTTGGATCGGCAACCATAGTTGGAGAATATTTGGACAATTGCATGAATTTCAAAGCATACTCTTTCACACTCATATTCCCTTGACGAAGGTCAATTAACTCAAATACCTTTGCCTCCCTCTTCTCAAGGGGAAAGAACCTATCAAAACAAAGCAGCCTTAAATTTCTCTCATTCAATAGGACCCACATCTATTGCCCTCTCTTCCTTCCATTGGTTAAACCTAACTTGATCAACACCCTTAAATTTATAAGAGGCCAATTCTACCTTTTCTACCGAAGTGACACCCATAATTCCCACTATCTTATAAACCTCATCAATGAACTCTTGAGGATCTTCCTCAACTTTAGACCGATGAAATTCTGGAGGATTCATTCTAGTAAAGTCTCTCACCCTTGTTGCCATCGTACCCACCCTTGGGTTCACGGGAGCGACAACCTCTTTATTTTCTTAAGCCGGCATAGCTTGGGCCAATGCATGAAATGCCGCTCGAAACTCATAATTAGTCATTTTCTCGGCCAAAGGGTCGACCGAAACTTGGAGAACCTCAAGCTCCATATTTTCACGAACATTCCTATTCCTTCTCACGGGATTCCTTCGTGGAGACATAATCTGTAAAGAATAAAAAGAGGTTAGGAGAGTGGAATGATGAAAGAAGTGGAATTTTCTCTATGGCACGACTATAGAATGATGAAAGAAGTAGAATTTCATAAACATCTTAAAGCCTCCTATTCATAATGTGGCGCGTTTCATGCTCATTAACAAGGCTCTACTCGACGTGGCATGAGACATCCTAGGACCTTTCTAAACCTTGTGCTCTGAACACATAGTTTGTCATGACCCAAAGTACACCCTAGACGTGACATGGCATATAGGACCCCAAAAGACCCTATACAACCACTTAGCATACATCATACAAGATAATATAATTTAAAGAGTATAAAAGTAGCATTTCATATAATTGAGCTTTTGAATCAAAGTGGAAGTCTAACATTTTTCTCAATAAACCATCTAGTACATCATAAGGAAAGTGACTGGGACGTAACCCATACATCACATACAAAGTTTGAAACTAAAATGACATAAAGCTATAAAAGTGACATCGTCTTCGAATGTATGAGGACTCACCATGTCTTCAAATCTCTAATGCAATCAACTAGCCACGAACGGAAGGAAAGGAGTCGCCAAGCCCTACATTAGTGAAATAATGTAGGCACAAGTATGCATTAGTACATGGAATGTACTAAGTATGAGGGGAATGCAATAAAACATAAGACATGATCATAAAGGGACATAATTGAAAACATGAAATGCATGATCAAGTTAAAACATAGTAAAATCATTTAAGATGATTCATAAAACATGAACATGGTCAATGCATCTTTGAATCATAAAGGAAGCTTCATAAAATATTAGTAATTGACTTAATTCATTTTTTGGTAAGCTTACCATTATCCGACATATAGACCATGTGAGCTATAACATGAAATTCAGTGTTTGCCACACACCAAAAAGGGGTGTCCTACTTGCCAAGTTAAGGACCATGAACCTCTAGCCTACGTAGATCCACTAGCTAAATGTCTATCTAAGACAATAATCCTATGGTGGCACATAGTTTATGGAACATGGGTATTCGTCGCTAGTCCACTCGGTGCTAAACATAAATCCCACGGAATAGTCATTAATCTTAACTTGTCTTATCATTATGGGACATGGGTAATCACCGCTTGTCCTATCATAGGATAGCTCCTTAGATCATGCGTGAGAAAACCTTTCAACAACCATGATCTTTTCATAATAGCTTTTAAGGCCCATAGTCATTTAATTCATGCTAGAAATGCCATACTTCTAATGGAAATAGTTTTGAAAGCGTGATCTAAAATAATTGATGGCATATCTTGATACCAGACTTATTAAGACCTAATTTTGGCAAATAGCCCGAAAAATATTGAAGGCGAATCTAGATTTCATTCATATCATGTGGTCAAGATTCATAGAACCTATAGATACCTTTATCTATAAGCTTACTTGAGTCATAAACATTTATTTCATGAAAACATGCATAATTTCATAAAATACCTTCATAGATTCAAGCTTCTTCATACATTCATGTAAATTATGGTTCATAGTAAAAATTCATAGATGAATGCATAGGTTCACATGGAATTGGTTGAAAAGTATGTAATTAAATCCAAATCATCAAACTAAGATCATAATAAAGAAAATTAATCCATACAAATAGAACCCATAAGAAATTGAGTGAAAACCTAATCAAATCCTGGAAAGATTAAATAGGAGAATTGAAGAAACATTGTGGACTCAATCGGCGATTGGAACCCATTGATAAACTCCCTACATACCTTGATTGAAACCCTAAGTAATGATGAAGAAAGGAGACTTGAACTTGAAGAACCCTAGCTTCTTCTTCTTCCTTGATCTAGAGAGAAGATTTTTGGAGAGAACCTTGGAAAGAATTTAGGCAAATGAATTGAATTGGGTAATTTTAGGACTTAATTCACTTTTATAGGTCTTGAAATAGGGTTTAAAACAACGTAGTTTGGGTGCTAAACACTTTGGGAAAAGACCAAAATGACCATAGCTTAAAAAATGACGAGGTGACTTAAAAGAGGAGCTTCTTGAGTTGTCTAAGGCTTCACGGGCCATATAGCCGGTCGTGAAGCTTCACCTGCCCGACTAGGCTTCACTACAATAGGCATAACTTTTTACTCCAAAAATGAAATGAGGAAAACTTAGTGGCTTTGGAAAGAGGACTCAAACACCTTTAATTTGACAGGTCATGGGCCACCTAATTTATTTGGTGCTCAGAGATATGATCGTTTGAAGTTGACACAAAATTTAAAAATTGATGGGTAACTTGTACGGACCCCTAGACGGGTTGTCCAAGTCACCACATGTCGTCTAAGGTGCCTTTTAAGTGACCCCTGCCCAGGCAGCTTTGGATGGTCATTCATGAGGCCCTAAACAAGATGTGGACCTCTAAACAAACCGTCTAGGGTGCCGTGAAGGGTCCATGGTCCATTTTGGGTTCATGGACTTGCCTGTTTTCCCTTTTTAACCCTTTCTCAAAGTCTGAGGTGTTACACTCTTACTTTTTTGAAAATAGAGGTTATGTGTCAGATCTATTTGCCTTATTGTTGCATCGAAAGAGCAAATAGTTTAAGGTATTAGGTTGTTTAGAATAGCACATAGATGATAACGAAATAAGATTCTATGAAATGATGCTATGAGATCGAAATAAGATTAGCGTCATTGAAGATAACCATTCCTATCCATGAATGTTCATCACTATAGAGCAACACAATTACCCCTATGTGACATCGATTTCCAATCCCCGCACCTCTAGATTTCTTTTTACTTATTTAAATTTCTTAAATCTTGGCTTAATTGTGACTTTTGATAACCAAATCTGTTTATTACATTTGGTGGAATCATCCACCCACTTGGTCTATTGCTGCAAATGAATGAATTTACATTCTAATTTCTTGATAGAATTCCTAGCCTTTTATTATTCTGTGTGGGATTCAACCCCGACTATTCGTTGGGTATTTTTATTTATAAATGACCGCTCTTTTAACTAGTTTAAGCGTTATCAGTGATCAAGACAGGTAATGGGAGCGGCGTCTGACCTTGTCTGGCCCTCATCAGTATCTCATCAGCAATAAGCCCACCAAAACTGATCTTTGTCCAGTCCATGATGTTGCCAACTAGTACTGCTATTGGAAGTCATAGAATGGACTAATTTTGAGATGGCATAATGTTACTACAAATGAACTCAAACCAATATCTGGAGGCGATGGTCAAATCTTTCTTCTCAATCTTCGCTCTCTCAACCATCTATGGAGGGGATATGTCAGAAATGATAGGGCCAACCAACCCTTTAATGCCTCTAAACCTTTGTTTAGTCTGAGTCTGAAATACACATTGCTAGTGCCCTTGGTACCCAAAATCTCATTGATCTTCCTTGCATGGAATTGCACCATCTTTCCACAAATTTTGACTTCCTCTAAGGGCTTCCAGATTGTGCCCTTCAACTTCTTAGGCAAAGCCACAGTGTAGGCTGTATAGAACTCTCGTACCCATGATAGGACATAGGGAGGTCGAGGTCTTGTGAACCTCTCGAACCCATGGAATTTAATCATGTCTCAAAAGGTCGGGTACTCACTTATCACCCCATCAGTGGCGAGTCTTCTATCCTCTAAAATTGTTCGTTCTCATGCAGCCTTGAGTCTATTGAGGGTTCTAGGAGCGATGATCGGGAGAACACTGATACGCCCAAATTACACCTCCCTAAATAAGTATAAGTGGTCGTTGTCAAATAAAGAACATAATTGAGGTTAGGATCTTTCCCACGAGGAGTATGGTCTAGACTTAGGCTAATTTATGGTTAATTGTACGTTTAGTCAGATTTCTTCTGTAAAAAAGGGGAATTTGTAAATAAAATAATTATTGATTGATTTGTAGTAACAAGTAAGCAGAATTTGCAGTTTGTAATATACATATGAGATAAAACTAGGGCATATGTGTTCCCCACAAGTTCATAATGCAGCAATCCTAATAATAATAATAACTCTTTCCTAGTGTTTAACATGCAAAGTCGGTAAGTTAGGATCTCCTAAGTGATTGGTCATCCAAGTAGGGAATTTCACCACGCAACTTGGTCAATCTACGAGTTTGTGCTTTACTAACCCTTACCCCTGAACCCTGACTAGCCCTCGTGTTTTTGGGTCAGGCTATTAGATAGCAAATTATCACACTGAATCTATGTTGTTTAGAGTCTATCTCTTTCATTAATTCCTTGGTCGGGCAAGTAGGAATGAGGCAAGCTCTAACGTTGCGCACCGTTAAAAAGCATTCAAAATGAAGAGATTGACAATACATGCATAAACACTATTCTAGAATTACTAAATTATTAGTTTTACGTTGTTAATAACTCATGGTTCCCACAACCCTAGTTGTGGATTTAGCTATTCATGCTTGAGGATTCACAATTCATATTAGGGTTAATAGCATAAATCATGAACTTACAATGAGAATAGATGAAATCCGGAATCTTGAATTGAAGAACAAACGCAAATTTCATAAACCGAACTTTAAGAATTAAATGCTAAAAATGTTTGCACAATAATTCTCAAAGTCAAAACAAAGTATCACAAAAGGTCTAACAACCCAAAAATGAAATTTACAACTAATATTTATAGAAAATAAATCCTAAACCAAGTAGGAAAAGGAAAACTAAGGAAATTTGATTTTGGGCAGTGTCACCTACGGTTGGTCACTTACGGCTCGTCGAAGGAACGACGACTTGCAAGTGCCTCCGTCAACTAGTAGTTATCAAATTATCCAGTAGGTGTCATCGATGGACATGACCTACGGCCCGTAGGTCTAATCAAGGCTCATCTTGTTCCATCGTCGTTCATGGACTAGAGCTCATCTTCTCTGAAGTTATCTACGACTCCTCATGTATGGCTCATCGATTTCTCTCGTCGTTCAACACTTAGTCCATTTTCTAAGTAATTCACCCACGCCTTGGCCCATAGGTGGGTTCGTCAGTCACCACAATTCCTGTTGTTTCAATACTTTGACTACCAACTACTCCAAAACCTATTTCCTGCAAAATGAAATCAAAATATCATCACATCTACTAACAAAATGCCTAAGACTCATGCGAACTCTAAGTTTAATGCATTAAAAATAGCGTATGTTCACGGTGCATCAACACCTTCAACTTAAAATCGTTGCTTGTCCTAAAGTGAAGCGACAGACTCTAAACGCCACTTGTGCAGAAGTAACCCACAGACTCAAGCAATCACATGGCATTTTCTAAACAATCACCCTCCTTATTTGTTTTCAGCACAGTGCAAATCTTTTATTCAAAACTCAACAAGTTAATTCATGTGGATTAATACATGACATAGACAAACCAATAGACATTCACATGCACAAACACCAATCACCAAGATACCGACTCTTCAATAATGTAACTTGTGGCCTTACTGCAAAGAAATCCTTTTTCACACATAATTTGAATTTTTTAGTTAAGGACTCAGTATACACTCACACTCTAAAATGAATTCAGTATAGTTTGAGCTCAAAACCATAGGCTTGCCCTTATCTTCTATGCATTTACTTTCCAAACTGTTTACTTAGGATCACTTTAGGACTTTCTTAGCTTGTAACGTAGGCTCAGGGTCAGGTATGGTATATTTGGATATTAAGTGACTTTTATGCCCTCGTTGATATTACATTGGCTATTTTACCTCCTCTACAACCAATTCTGACATCGTCTTGCTTTCAGATCTTCTCCTTATGATTTATTTAAGCTCAGGTGTGACTTTGACTTGACATTCTTGCTTGATTCATTTTTTTCAATTTTTTATTTAATCTTTTCATTCTTTTGTTTCTTTTTGTTCAGTTACACCACTCTCCACATTTTTCCTCATTTTTCTCTACACGCGACTCTTTTCATACCTTTTATTTCTTGTTTTCCTTCATAAAATCCACCCTCAACTTAGGTGTTTTGCATAGGTTGAGGTGCACGATGTCCTAGGGAGGACCAAGGCCAAAATCAAGGCAAACTTTTGAAGTAGCCACCCTCAACTTAGGGTTTTAGCCTAAGTTGAGGTGCATAATATCCACAGAGGGTCCATGGACACGGGCCAACACAGAGTTTCACAATTCTTTCTAGGTAAGGTGAGTTGACTGTAAAAAAATTGGTATTCGTTAGGCTCAAACATTTGAATCAAAGGGAGCAAATTATTTTTTTTGTTAGTTGTTCTTAGGATTAAGTGGACTCATTATCGAAAATGGCATGTGATCATTTCCCGATTCCTAGTCTAAATTATCTTACACTACAACAAAAACAACTTTTAGCGACAATAAATAGACACATTAATAAAGAGAGTTAAAGTCTTTACTGGCATTAGTTAAGTGCCATTAGATCCAATGTCGCTAAAGCCTTTAGGGACATATACAAAGAGTGCTAATTGCCACTAAAAATACATATTTAGCGGTAATTGCTAATTAATTGCCGCTAAAGCTCATTTTTTATGTAGTGTTAGCAAGACTAACGGGGTAAGTTCTAGATTGGCACGCACTATCTGACTATACAAACAACCTCACACACATATGGCACCTTGTTTCACTATCAATTCATTAATGTATTTGGTTCATGTTATAGCTTAAGTCATGTTGTCTAATCGATTCATATCATATCGTATAAAGATCCTACACATTCAACTTATCAAGCAAGCACACAGATACAACACATATCACAATTTTGAGGGGTATCATTTTTTATGTTGTTTTTCCAACATGCTTTCATTCTAGTCTACTTCTATAATTATAAAATCCTAGACATGTCGGTTAAATAGAAATTAAACAGTTCCTTGGGGAAAAAGAACACAAGCAAGAAAACCCACAGAAGGATTGTGAGTTGGGTTACTCAGACTTCACCCTAATACTCATAATCCATTCACCCCACCTCAACAATAATTATGGTGCAATGCATAAAAATATAAGACATAGGGTGAGACAAACATGTGGCACATAAGCGCTGAAGACCAATAGAGAAGCGGGTGGGTCCGTTTGCTGGATCACCATGAGTGACGCCCTCAGTAACGCCTCCAACTGTTACAGGGCGAACACCATCAGTAGTGCCACTCGAAGCAAATGCACCAGAAGCTAACTCCCACTCTCTATGCTGGCACATCTCATCATCAAGTAACGACTTCCACTGCGCCACCTCAATCTGCTGCCTCTCCCTCTTCCTAGTCGGTCTCTCCTCCTCTAGATCAGTATTATGCCTAGGAGTACGTGTGTGCTTTCCAACCGCACAAGGGGGATCAATGGAAGGATCATCCTCACCAAATAGTGCATGTAGCACCACATCTCCAGCATCAACCTCTAGGGCAGGCTCTGGAACAGCAGTGTCCAAGGAATCAATATCAGCTCGGATTTTGGCCAACTCCATCTAGAATGCAGCTACAGTAGGCCAACTCCATAGAAATCCCTAGCCATCTCTGGGATATACCTCCCCAGAGTCTTTGTCATCCACTCACATTTGTGATGCTAGAAAAGCTCATGGATCTCCGACTTTATGTGAAGGCTTCCTGTGAGCAGTCATCTCTCCTCAGTAATGGTCCTAGCCTGCTTCTGCTATTCATTTACGAACTGCTTGTCCATATATATCTTGAACATCCCCCGAATGCACCATCTATTTTTTTCTCACTGGACACATTAATCGGCTCATATCTAGTACCGGGAGGATCATGAGCCTCTCCAAAACTAGTAGCATCAGACGTCGAGGTAGCTACGGAATCAGAACTGGAGCCAGATAAGGACTCCTTATTTCCATCATTAGGTCTTTAGGCCCCCTCCTCAAGCTGGGGGCATCATCATGACTGGAGGACTACTCCCCCTCTGACACCACGATTGTCTGAAGCTATCTGGCCTATTCATGCGTGGTCCTAAGTGTCGTAGGGGAATCTCTAGTCATTCCCAGATCAAATTCGGACCAGCTTGGCTCATTAATGAGCCGAAGTGAGGGTGCCACGGACTTGGACTTTTGGCTGCAATAGTAGGTGTGTGCTCTCTTTGGCGCCATTTTACCTGTGGAAAACTCGTTAGTACCTAAGCTATACAAAACAAATCAAGAAAAAGAAGAAAATTATATTACGAAACTGAAATTTTTTTGAAAAACTATCTTTTTAGGACCAAAGGTTAGTACTTACGAGTCGTAGAGGCTTCTACAGACCGTGGGTACCAACCGTAGGTCAGGAGGTCACATTTAGGTCCCAAAAGTTGGAACGACGGTTCACCAGAATGGTCTGTCGATGGAATGACGGAACGTAAGCCAACCCATTGTTCATAACTTAGGCTACTGGTTTGTGCTTCTAACCAACGGAACCTGACCAACGGTCTGTAGGTTGTCCCACGAGTCGTAGGTCGTGGTCGTCGATCACTACTAGTTCAGATCACAATAACAAATTTTATCCAACATCATAATTTTATCCTTTAAACTATCAAAGAACTTATAGAACATGCATTTCAACTTGTTTTCATGTTATTCTATCGTTCCTAGGGTTTCAATCAAGCAATTAGACACACGAACAAAAAATCCAATAGAAACCCTAAGTTAAGATTACATCTAGAAGTACATTACTCACATATTTATATCAAAATTCAACAACACTCACAATACCATAATACCAAGGGTACTTTTCAACCATTAGTAACAATTTCAACAAACAATTAATACTCGAGGTCAAGTAACAACTTTTGATTTCTACTACAAATTAAATCGTTTAAATTAGAAATTAGTACCTTTCAAGCAAAGTACAGAGTTGTGTGAGAGTGTTCTTTTAGCCTCTTTATTGCCACCTTCTTAGAATCCGAACCTGCGACCTTCAATTTGAGAGTAAGAAAATTTGGGGGAGAGTGATGGGGAAAAAATGAGAAAGAAGGGAGATAATAGAACAGAAAAGGAATATATAATGGGGTATGGTAATTCGAAGGGTTGGAAATGGAAGTGAAGGGATGTGAATATGGAGGGGTAACTATATTTGGGAGTATGTAACGGTTGGGAGAAAGAGAGAAATGGGGGGATGGCTTAAAAATGAAGAGTTTAAATTGAGTTAGTCGCGGGTCGGGTCGGTTCAAAACACTGTCTTGGACCGACGATTCCCCATCGATGGTCCGTAGTGGAAACTACGGTCCGTTGAAGGGTTCCATAGTTGCCCTCTATACTAACAAAATTTAGAAGACATACCTGGGATCTACAGATGCCAATTACGGTCCATCGATGGAACGACAGACCGTCTATGGGAACCGTAGACCTTCTACACCCACAACTTTTTTTAGGTTTTTCCTTTTTTTCCTACACATGTAGCAAACATTAGGACTTCCTTTTTACATTTTCTTGACTCTTTTTGGACACGAACCCTATACTACCCTAATCTAGCCAAGACTATACTTCAATAAAACATAAATTTCAATAATCAATCTTGCAAAACATAAAAATTCACTATAAAAATCTTAAAATTTGCTAGATATACATCTTGGGTTGCCTCCCAAGTAGCACTTGATTTAACATCGCGGCACGACGCAGAACCCTTGAATACTCAAACTTCAACAAGGTCCCATTCTTCAATCACCCCTTTAACCTCTTCCGATTGGCCCAAGTAGACTTTGCTCTTTTGACCATTCACCTTGAATCTCGTTCCTTCCTCATTCTCAAGTTCAACCGCTCCATGTGAAAACAATTGTACCACTTTGAATGGACCCGTCCACTTAGACTTGAGCTTGCCAGGAAACAAGCGTAACCTTGAATTGAATTAAACTACCAAATCACCGGGCACAAATTCACGCTTTTCAATCTTTTGATCATAGTACCTCTTCATCTTCTCCTTGTACAAGGTTGAACTTTCATATGCTTTTAGGCGAAACTCATCGAACTCATTCAACTCATTTAATCTTTAACTTGATGCGGCATCCCAATCTAAATTCAGCTTCTTAAGTGCCCTCATCACTTTGTGCTCTAACTCTACATGCAAATGACAAGACTTCCCAAAGACAAGTTGGTAGGGGGACATACCTATGAGAGTCTTGAATGTTGTGCAATAGGTCCATAGAGCATCATCAAGCTTTCTTGACCAATGAGTTATGTTTGCATTCACAGTTTTTGCAAGGATCTGCTTAATCTCTCTATTTGACATTTCAACTTGCCCACTAGACTACGGATGATACGAAGTTGGTACGATGTGATGAACACCATACTTCTCAAGCAATGCCTTGAACAACCTATTACAAAAAGGGGAACCTCCATCGCTAATAATCTCCCTTTGTGTACCAAATCTAGAGAAAATACTCATTTTCAAGAATGTAGTGACACTCTTCCCTTCATTGTTTGAAAGCACAATTGCTTCCACCCATTTAGATACATAGTCAACCGCTACAAGTATGTACTTCATTCCATTCTAACTCACAAATGGACCCATAAAGTCAAGACCCCAAACATCAAACAATTCAATCACCAATATAGGAGTCATTGGGAGTTGTTGCTTCTTTGAAATACCTCTTTCTCTTTGGCAGCGATCACAAGACTTGGCGAAATCATGAGCATCTTGGTGAATATTAGGCCAATAATACCCACACTACAAAATTTTGTTAGCAGTAAGGATACCACTATGATGACCACCAATATGAGACGAATGACAAGCTTCTAGTATGCTCATCATCTCAACCTCGTGAACACAACGACGGATAATCCCATCAGCACAGAGACAAAACAAATAAGGCTCTTCCCAAAAAAAAAATCACATCAAACTTGAATTTTCTCCTTTGGTGGAACGACAAATCAGATGGCACCATATCACTGGCTAAATATTTGGCAAAATCTGCTAACTAGGGGATAAGATCAAAGGAAGCAGCCGATACATGTTCATCGAGGAACATAACATATATCTCAACTCCATCAGCTAACTTCATCATTCCCTCTTCTTCTAATGTGGACAAGTGATCAGCCACTTGGTTTTCTGTTCCCTTTCTATCTTTCACTTCAAAATCTAACTCTTGTAGCAATAATACCCATTGAATCAGTATCGGTCTTCCATCCTTCTTTGCCATAAGATACCACAATGCCAAATGATCAATATGCATAATGACTTTAGTGCCAACGTATAATTATTTTGAGAAACATTCAAAGCTTTGGTCGCATAGTAAATGGGATGAAGAATCTTCTCTCACCTCTGCCCCAATATTGCGCCTAGTGCCACCCCACTCGCATCACATATAACTTCAAATGGTTGTCCCCAATCCGGTGAAATAATGATTGGAGTAGAAGTCAACTTTTATTTCAAGCCCTCAAATGCTCTAAGACAAGCATCATCAAACTCAAATTTCATCTCTTTTTCGAGCAGCTTGCACAATGGGTGTGCAATTTTTGAGAAATCCTTAATAAACCTCCTATAAAAACTTTCATATCGTAGAAAACTTCTAACGCCTTTCACAGAGATAGGTGGTGGCAATTTTTCAATCACCTCGACTTTTGTTCTATCAACCTCAATGCCCTTTTGAGAAATTTAATAGCCCAGAACTATACCTTCTTTCACCATGAAGTGACATTTCTCTCAGTTTAGTAACAAATTACACTCTTCACAATGTTTCAACACATCACTTCAGTGCGCCAAGCAATCTTCAAAGGAGTCACCAACCATCGAGAAATTATCCATAAATACCTCTATCGTGTCCTTCACAATGTCGAAGAAAATAGACATCATGCAACGTTTGAAAGTTGTCGATATGGTGTACCACCCGAATGACATCCTCTTGAAAGCAAACGTCCCATAAGGGCAAGTGAAAGTTGTCTTCTCTTAGTCTTCCAGAGCTATGGAAATTTGATTGAAGCCCAAATATCCATCTAGAAAACAGTACCAACCCTTTCAAGAGAGACGATCTAACATTTGGTCCATGAACGACATTGGGAAGTGATCTTTCTCAATACATGCATTCAACTTGCGTAATCCATGCAAACTCTCCAACCAATGACCAGCCTCAGTGGGACAAGCTCATTTTTTTAATTGGGAACCACAATAATTCCTCCTTTCTTTGACAAACATTGAATAGGACACACCCAACTACTATCAGCAATCGGATAGACTACCCCAGCATCTAGCCACTTTATAATCTCCTTCTTCACAACCTCTTGCATTGGTGGAATCAATCTCTTTTGCTGCTCAATACTTGGTTTACTATCCTCCATGAGTTGAATCTTGTGAGAACAGATACCTGGGGGAATACCAACAATGTCAGCAATGGTCCATCCTATAGTCCTTTTGAATCTTCGTAGTATCGATATCAACACCTTTACTTGCCCTTCATTCAAGTCAGCAGCAATAATAACCGGCAAAGTACTATTTTGGCCTTAGAACACATACCACAAATGAGATGGAAGAGCTTTTAGCTCCAATGTCGGAGGATCATCAATAGATGGTTTTGCGGGCGGAGTGTCTTGATTTTTCAAATTAAGATCTAGCTTCTTTGGTTAGCGACGAGCAAAATTCATCTCATCAAGTGCATCCACTAACTCATCATATTCATCAATACCATCTCCATCAAAATTCATGATCACAACAGCTAGCGCTTCAACACCCAATCTACCTGTAATATACACCTCTGGTTCTACCTCAACAGTATGGTTCACAACATGCACCAACTTAAGACTACTTTGATGCTTCATTGATTTGCAGATATTGAAAGTCACTTCTTTATTGTTCAATCAGAACTTCATCTGCCCTTTTTCTATATCAACTAAAGCACACCCAGTAGCAAGGAACAGTATCCCTAGAATGATCGGTACTTCAAAGTCAACCTCACAATCAAGTATCACAAAGTCTGCCGGAAAGATGAACTCCCTATCTTTCACAAGGACATCTTGAAGAACTCTAATCTATTTCTTCATAGTTTGATCAGCTATAAGTAACCGCATTGTAGTCGGTTTGAGGGCTCCTAAGCCCAACTTCTTATATACATATAGCGGCATCAGATTAATGCTAGCACTCAAGTCACATAGGGCCTTAGTGAAATGCAACATTACAATGGTACATAGAATGGTAAAAGCTCTGGGATCCTCCTTCTTTTGCACTAGCGATCTAGTAGCAATAGCGCTACAATGCTGCAATTTGTCATCACCTTCAAAACTAGCAACCCTCTTCTTAGTCACCAAATCCTTCATGAACTTTGCGTAACCGAGAATTTGTTCAAGTGCCTCATCAGAGGAGCATTTATTGATAACTTCTTCAGCATAGATATGAACCTTTGATACTTTCTGTCTTCCGTCTTCTTAACCAACCTTTGTGGGAAGGGAGGTGGAGGTCTCGACATAGGGATGATCTTTTGCGTCACCTCAGCCTCCATTTCATTCTGATCTTTCGGCTCTTCATCTACCTCAACTTCATTCTCTTCCTGCTCTTTCTCACCTTCCACTCTAGTCAGCATAGGAGGGTCAATAGTCTACTTTCCACCCCTAGTAGTAACTGTCATTCTTTGGATTCTGAATAGTATTGATGGGTAGTGTTCCTTGTTGACGCGGGTTCACATTTACGGATAAATAGTTCCGCTGCTGCTCAATGTGTCTAATCGATACCTCATGTGATTCAACTTACTAACCAATACCCGATAAATCATCACACATTTCTTTCACATTGTCATTAATTGAGTAAAACTTTTACATCATCTTGTTCATAATATATATCTTCAATACAACTCACACTCGATCCTCAATCTCAGTTCCCCGATGGAACATAGGGACCACTCTTATCATTCCCGTTGCCATACCCATTCATGTTGTAGTTGTTATCATGATTATAGTTTCTATCACGGACATAGTTCCCTTCACAATTGTAGTTATTGTAGTTTCGACCATGATTTCCTTGACATTGGACGCTTGGGGGTTGATTCGAAAACCCCCTGTTTGATCATTCACAAGATTCACATCCTCCTCATAAATATAGTCATCAACCGGTGGTGCTCTAGCCTAAGATTTTATTGCATTTACTTTCTCAGCATGTCCACTTACATATTTCAACACTAAGCCAACCTTGGTTCTCAACTGTGCCATCTCCTCTCGAATATCATCATTAGACTAATTTGGGGTTGCTTGTACCAAAAACATGCTCTTTTCTATTGATAACGCTCAACTACACTTCATCTGATTCTAAGTGTAGGCAGTCAATAACAAGTATAAACCCAACTAAGAGTTGGGGTCGATCCCACAGGGAGTGATACAGTAAAGAATTCAATTACGAAGTAAAATGGTGTTCTAATCATTTGTAGAAGTAGACATTTTCTATTGATAACGCTCAAATACACTTCATCTGATTCTAAGTGTAGGCGGTCGATAACAAGTATAAACCCAACTAAGAGTTGGGGTTGATCTCACAGGGAGTGATACAGTAAAGAATTCAATTACGAAGTAAAATAGTGTTCTAATCGTTTGTAGAAGTAGACATTTTCGAGAAAATAAAGTAAATGACAAAAGGTTGATAATTAATGTCAAATGGGGGGATTTGAGTGAACAGTTAACAACTACAAACAATCGGGAATAAACAAGTAGAGAGGGATCATTGGGGATGTGATCAATTGAATGCCAATTTCGCAAAATGGGTGATTATATTTACTAAAAATCCTTGAATCTTAGTGGGTAGGCTAGGCTTTAGGTGCAATAGACATTTGTCAATCAACTATCACGAATCAAGCGAGTTCTCTCGAACCTCGACAAGCATAACACATATAAACAGCCCAATACCTCAACTAATCTACTTTTTCAAGCTAGATTAGTAGGATTGAATTTAGACTCACTTTCTCAAGCTAAGTCTACAATAACCCACTCACTATAATCATCAATTAATAGCTTTAACTCTAAAACCTCTTTCTCAAGCAAGCTTAGAATGCTAAACTAGAATTGCATTTGCAACTACAATTCATCAATTGAAACTCAACTATTAATTGAACCCACTTCAAATCAACAATAAAATTAGTAAATACTAACACCCATAATCTAATTGAAACATTCAATCACATAATCACACCCCCAAGAATGGGAGTTTTAGCCACACATAATAAAGAGCAAGAAATCGTTACCAATTATGTTTTCCATCAGCTTGGGCAACAATCCACAAATCTTCAAAATGTTCAAATTGAATTCAAAATCAAATAAACCCTAAATCTCTACTCAAAAAGTCAAAGAACAATGTTAGGGATCAAAAACCCAGAACTGGACAATGTGGGAACTCTCAAAAACTTCAGAACTCTTTTTTCTTCTTTTGAAAATTGCATTTATACGTTCCCAGAATTTTAGCTTCGGAGCCACTCGGTGAAATAGGTCGGCGATGCGTCGAGTGCTCCTTTCCATCGCCTTTTTGGCTTGGCTTTTCATCACTTCATTACTGTAACTTTAGGCGATCCAAGTCGGCATCGCCGATCCATTTGGCGCGTCGCCGAACCATCAGTTCTCTCACCGAGTTGGTCTTGTCTGTGAGCTGGCCTGGTGTAAATTTTGGCGAGCTGAAGAGCCACTCGCTGACTCACCGAGTGGCTTTGGCGAGTACCAGACTTGCTTTTCTTCAGCTTTTTCGCTCCTTTTTGCCCGATAATGTCCTTGCCTTGCTCTTTTGCCTTCATTGCTACAAATTAGCATTTCAACACCAGTTTAGAGCATAAAATAGGCATTAAGGACACTAAATCTTTGAATATCAAGCCCCAAATGAGTCAAAATCCCCGACTCATCAGTTGTAGTTGAAGTTCTGGGCTTCATGCTTGGTTATTCTTGGAGATACTTTCAAGTTTCTCTGCAATCTCCTGAAATGTATTCACCCCATAAGAAGCTCCAGTAATAGTGTCCAACACAACTTTCCATTGTCATCCAGACCTCTATAGAAATACTTCTTTAGCGACTCGTCATTAATGCGGTGGTTGGGCGCACTTCTCATAAACCCTGTAATCTATCCCAAGAGTTACTAACTGACTCTCCATGTAGCGCTACAAAGTTGTTGAGTTTATCTTTTAGCTTCAACTTCTTTGACAACGGTAAATATTTATACAGGGATATTTTGTGCAGCTCCTCCCATGTAGTGATGGAGTTATATGGCAACTTAGACAACCACACAGTAGCCTCACCTGTCAACGATAGTGGAAACAACCTTAAGCCGATTGCATCCATGTCTAAGTCGCCCAACACTGTTCATACAGACACTATTTACTTTGCTAAGATGAGCGTATAAATCCTTCGAAGGTAACCCAGCAAACAGCCCTCTAGATGTAAGCATTTGCATCAAAATTCTGGTCACCACGAATGTATGTCCAGGAGGTAGTGGAGGAACAACTATAGCACCAGTCGATCCCACAACATCAAAATCAACCCTGTAGTTATCACGTACATTGGGTGCTTGTTAATTTTGCGCTCCCACTACTCCTTGAGGTTTGAATCCAGCAACATCTCGATGACCCTCTCTGATAGTATCTTCACAGATTCCCTGGTTTTGACCTCTTCCACCCATTATTCGCTGAGTTTTCCTTAGTTCAGGATCATAGGGGGTTAGGGGATTTCCTTGACTCTGTGTACTTGGCATACACTGCAAATAAGACCTATAGAAAATGAAAACAAAAACAAAAGTAAAATTAGGAAATAATTGACTAAAGTTCAATAACGAAATTAGTCTAATCTAAAAGCCTTACTTCCCGGCAGCAGCGCCAAAATTTGATACGCCCAAATTACACCTTCCTAAAGAAGTATAAGTGGTCACTGTCAAATAAAGAACATAACTGAGATTAGGATCATTCCCACGAGGAGTATGGTCTAGACTTAGGCTAATTTATGGTAAATTGTACGTTTGTCAGACTACTTCCATAAAAAAGGGGGATTTGTAAATAAAATAATTGTTGATTAATTTGCAGTAACAAGTAAAAAGTAAGCAGAATTCACAGTTTGTAATATCAATATGAGATGAAACTAGGGCATATGTGTTCCCCATAAGTTCTTAACACAGCAATCCTAATAATAATAACTATTTCCTAGTGTTTAACAAGCAAAGCCGGTAAGTCAGGTATCTCCTAAGTGATTGGTCGTCCAATTAGAGAATTTCACCATGTAACTTGGTCAGTTTACGGGTGTGTGCTTTATTAACCCTTACCCTTGACCCTAGATTAGCCCTCGCGTATTTGGGTCAAGCAATTAGATAGCGGATTTATCACGCTTAATATCTATTGTTTAACCTCTTTCTCGTTCATTACTTCCTTGGTCGGGCAAGTAGGAATGAGGCGAGTTCTAATGTTGCGCACCATTAAAAGGCATTCGAAACGAAGAGATTAACTATACATGCATAAACACTATTCTAGAATTACTTAATTATTAGTTTTACGTTGTTAATAACTTATGGTTCCCACAACCCTAGTTGTGGATTTAGCTATTCATGCTTGAGGATTCACAATTCATATTAGGGTTAATAGCATAAATAATGAACTTAAAATGAGAATAGATGAAATTCGGAATCTTGAATTGAAGAACAAAGGCAAATTTCATAAAACGAACTTTACAATTAAATGCTAAAAAAATTTGCAAAATAATTCTCAAAGACAACAAAAAGTATCACAAAAGGTCTAACAACCCAAAGACGAAACTTACTACTAATATTTATAGAAAATAAATCCTAGACCAAGTAGGAAAAGGAAAACTAAAAAAATTGTTTTTGGGTAGTGTCACCTACAGTTTGTCATTTACGGCTCGTCGAAGGAACGACGGCTCGTAAGTGCCTCTATCAACCAGCAGTTAGTCAATTATCCAGTGGGTTTCATCGAGGGATATGACCTACGTCCCGTAGGTCTAAGCATGGCTCATCCTGTTCAATCGTCGTTCATGGACTAGAGTTCATCTTCTCTGAAATTATCTACGACTCCTCGTGTATGGCTCGTCAATTGCTCTTGTCGTTCAACACTTAGTCCATTTTCTCAGTAACTCACCCACACCTTCCACCTATGGCTTGTCGAAGGAACGACTGCTTGTAGGTGGGTTCTTCAATCACCACAATTCATGCTGTTTCAACACTTTGACTACCAACTACTACTAAACCTATTTACTGCAAAATCAAATCAAAATACCATCACATTTACTAACAAAATGCCTAAGAATCATGCAAAAACTCTAAGTTTAATGCATCAAAAATACTGGGAGTTCACGGTACATCAAACCCGAGAAGTGGGTGCCTTATTTTGAGAAAGTTGCACCAACTTGGATCAGATATCCATCATTTTTCTAACAACTCCTTTTCTTGGTTGGTCACTCTCACGTGTAGAGGAGCGTATAGTGGTTGGTTGTTGGCGAGGAGCCTCACACGGCTCATTGATAAATTTCCCCGTATGTTTTTTCAATGGAGGAGGAGGAGGAGATTCCCTATCAGATTCAGTATCTAAAGTCACAACTCGCTTCCCATTTATTTTAGCCATTTCTTGCAAGGCAAAATCATACAAACATGGATGTGGTGAGGGTTAGTTGAAATAAAAACTCAAAAGAAAACACAGTTCAAAAATTGTTGTGAGGGTCACCTACTGGGAAGGCACTCCACCTAACAAGTTAGGCGAGCTCAGTCGAGCTCGCTGAAATGTATAGTACAAAATTTCAAAGAACTCAAAAATAGATAGAGTCATCTTCAACTCGGTGATATGCCGAGTTGGTTTCAGTGGGCTAAGACAAGTCAGCCGAAAGTGACAGTGCAAAATTAAAGAGAACAGACATAAGGGGTGATGCCCACTCCCATTTGGCGATTCGCCGAGTGGGGTTCAGCAGACTAAGACAAGCCCACTGAATGAAACAGTACCCCTGTCACATATCCAAGCAAGAAAGGCGGGTTGAGACCTATTCAGCGATTCGCCTAACTACCTTGGAGAACTAAGACAAGCCCGCCGAAAAGTTAGTGTTAAGCCCAGTGCCTATTTTCACGAAATCGATCACAATACGCAATAATACTCAATTCCCAATTAACTCTACAATCTACCCACATGTTTTTTCTACCTATGGGAACTTAGAATTCCCCCAAATATCACAAAGTATTATTCAAATTGATGATTTGCCCTTAAAAAGTCTTCACTCCATCTATCATTGGGCAAAATCATGCAATCGGAGCAACACTCGGCTAATCAGACTTCACCCACATGAAATTCTACAAAGACCCAACACATATGATGGTTCAATTTCAACTTTTTACCAATTAATATAAATTTTAGCAATTTTAGGTACAAACTCAAATATCTAACACGTGGGCGCAGTGTAATACGATCTATTTAGCACTACCCAATCAAATTAAACAACAAGATAGGAATCGAACACCAACCTCAAGTAGAAGAACAACAAAGAAAATGAGGGGAAAATAGGGTTGGGTCGATACGCAAGCAATCCAAAGCACTCCAAATACTTAAAATCACACACACGAGGAACTCAACACTAAAAGTAGGGTATTGGGAGCTTAGGAGGGAAAATGAGCAAAAAGATATGCAGAGGTGATCAGCGATTAACGTCGCCAAACGCATTTGGTGAATTGCCGAAGGAGCGGAAACTCATCGATGAGGCCTGAACGGATACCAAACCTAAAGACTGATTTGGCGAACTCGACGGAGTGCTCATAGTGTAATTCAGTGGATCGCCAATTGGAGCTCAGATCACCTAAGTTGACAGTACACTTTTTTACTTTTTTTAGCTCAAAAGGCGGACATGAATGAGTTCGCACAATGCCTTCGGTGGGTCACCGGCATGGTCTTGGCATCGCCTAAAGTACCTTTCACAACACTTTGACTTCATTTCAACTTGCACTATGTCACGACCAAAGGTAGACCCTAGGCGTAACATGGCATATAAGACCCCGAGAGGCCCAATACAAGTCACTTAGCTTTCATCATACAAGAAATAGAATAAAGAGATTAAAAAGACAGTTTCAATGTATCAAAGTTTTATATAGAAAAACGGAAACCTAAACATCGTCTCAAAGTCATCTAGTACATAAGAATGAATCTGGGCATAGCCCGTACATCATGTTCCAAAACTGAAAGTAAGGAAAGACTGAAAAACAATAAATATCCGGTCCTCGAAGCATGAGGACTCACCAAAGCTCGAAATCTTCTCAACGAACTCTAGCCACGAAACTAGGAACCCTGACTGTCGGACCCTACATTTTGGGGAAATATAGGCAGGAGTATGTGTTAGTATAAAATATGTACCAAGTATGATAGCCATACATAAAACATTTGAAATCATACTTAAAAGAGATATTTTCATGAAATGCAATGACCAAGCTAAAACATGAGATAAAGAGTTAGAAAACATGAGTCATAAAACATGGTCAATGCACATAGTCATCATCTTAAACATGTATGAGATATTTTCTTTAAGTAACCTTAGTTTATCATAGCTTTCTTGTGGAAAGTAGCCTTAACCTACATATAAGACCATGAGAGCTATTATCATGGAATCCGGTGTCTCCCACTCTGAAAAGAGTTGTCCTACTTGCCAAGGTAAGGACCATGAACTTCTAGCTTATGTGGATCCACTAGCTAATGTCTATCTAGACAAATCCTATATTGGCACATAGTTTATAGGACACAGGTAATCGCCACTTGCCCACTCGGTACTAAGCTTAACTTCCACAGAATAATTCTTAATCATAATCATCTTAGCTCTTGAAGGAACAAGGGTAATCGCCTCTTTTCCTTACATCATGTGACATGGGGGATCGCCTCTTGTCTTACAATTAGAGAGCATGGGTAATCGTCTCTTGCCTCATCATTAGAACAGCTCCTTAACATTGGTTCATTTTAGGTGAGAAGACCTTTCAACCCTAAGAACCCTTATTATGTGAGAAACCTTTCACAATCATGCTTTCATGTGTATATGAGAAATCCTTTAAACAACACAACAATAACAACATCATTGATACTTCACTCTCAAACCATCCTTAAAATATTTACATCAATTTCATAAGAACATGCATAATTCCATAATTCACCTTTTAAGGTTCAAAACCCATTTTCAATCATCCATATCTAGAAAATATGGGTTAGACATGGGTTCATGGGAATTCATCATAAAATCATGTAATTATCTTAATTCATGCTTGATAGATCATAAAACAATCAAATAAATCAATATTTGAAGGAACCATGACATGGAAGAAAATCTTAACTCAATTGGGGAAATTCTAACTTTACAAATTGGAGAATTTAGGAACTCCATGGAGGAAAGGGATCCATGGATAAAAACTATCATACATCAATGCCAATTGCTTAATTTCAATGGTGGAATTGGAGAGTTGACTTGAAACCCTAGGTTGATTCCTTATTCTTCAGGATTTCTAAAGAGAGAAATATTTTAAGAGGAAGACTTGTTCTTCTTTTAGGAATTTGAGAGAATGATCTTAATTGGAGAAATTTGGGGTTGAAAACACTTATATAGGACTTCTAGTTAAGGTCAAAACGACATAGTATTAGGATAAAATAATTAGGAAAAGACCCAAAAGACCCTGACTTAAAACTGACGCAACCCTTTCACGTCAGCCACCACGACTCATCTAAGGGACCACGAGTCGTCCTGGCAGTCGTGGTCCTTGAACCAGTGGCTAGGAGGGACCCTTCTTGCCTTGACCCTCCTCACGGCCAGCTTCACAGGTTGTTTTCCCATTCACGGCCCGTTTAGGGGTTCGTGAGAAGAGGCTGGCTTGAGGTGGGTTCTGCCTCTCCTACACGGGCAGCATGAAGCCCCGATTGACACCCCATGGACCGTTAAGGCCCTCATGGGAGGGGTGCCTGCCTAGCATGCCTTGGGGGACTTCCCACGGGCCACCACATAGACCGTAGTCCCCTTCACGACCCATCTGCGGCTTCGTAGAGGGTCCTTGGTCTAGGTGTTGGCCTGTGACTCCTTCCCCATAACCCCTTTTTGGTCTTTCTCGAATCTGAGGTGTTACCAATCACAACACACATTATTGAAAGTAATAAAATAAAAGTAAAACTTGAGTTGCCTCCCAAGAAGTGACTTATTTAAAGTCGTGACACAACATAGTTCTCAATTCCTCAACAATAATTCTTGGGATTTGGCATGGTATCACTAGGTAATGTTATCTTTTTCCTGGATTGAGATGGGTGGAGATATGGCACATTTGAGTCTTCAGTTCTTTGATAGATACCGAATGAGAGGTCACTATTTGAGATAAGGTGGAGAAGTCATTTATCAATTCCTTTAATACACCTTGTCGAACCCTTCAACCTTGTTAAAGATCCTTGTGACCATTTCCTCAGTTTGGTTTCCTTTCGGACCAGCTGATTCTTATGGTCGTGGAAGATCATGGGTATGAATATACCTATCTTTTTTCAATCTCCATGTCTCTCCAATTTCCACCTCTCCAATCTTTCTAACCACTATCTCTCTCCTTGTTCCAACCTTGGTTCCCACATTATTGTTGATAGTTTGTGTGAGAACACCCTATTTAGTTTCCCAAGTATTGTACTTCCTCATTGTACAATGCCTCAAACTTGGCATCCTTCGGGCACTGCCCACTACTTGTTCCATTAGAATTTACAAATTTCAATCCGGCTCTCATGATATGTTTGGACAACAAATCAAGTTGACTCATCATTTTAGCCATGTTTTCATCTCGCTCATGCTCCTTCTCAATTTGTTCCTTGTTGATGCTTAGTTGTAGAGAAGATATTTGGTCCTCTCTAGTATGCCATGTTTGGTTTACATTGGTCATGTCATCTACCAACAATAATGCTACCTCATATGGTTGTCGCATCAGCCCACCTTGGGCAAGTGGATCAGCCACACCTTTGTTGATTAAATCAAGGCTACAATAAAAATATTGCATCAGCAAATGGTCTTGGACACCATGTGTTGGACATTACAAGAGTAATTTCCACAACTGCAACCATGTCTCATGTAATGGTTCACCTTCAATTCTCTTGAAGTTTTGGATCCAGTCCCTAAGCTTTATCTTCTTCGAGGGAGGAAAGAATCTCTCCAAAATGGCTTTAGTTAAATCCGCCCAAGAAGTGATAGAATAGTTTGATAATTCCACCAACCACCTTTAGCTTCACCCGTCAAAGAGAACGGAAATAACCTCAACCTTATGGACTCTTGTGAGATGTTTTTTAACCCAAACGGCCCAGATACATCCATAAAATTTTGAAGGTGTTCATGGGGGTTTTCATAAGCTAAATCCCCAAACATTCCTCTCAATTGGAGCAGTTGTAGCATTGTTCCGGTTACATGAAAGACTGACATCGTTGTTGCGGAAGGGGTAACTGGATGACTCTCATGGTTTGAATGACGTTCATGTGCATGTCATTTAAATCGCACATATTATCATTTTGGTCGCAGTGACTATCGTTTTCACTACCATGGTCACTCATGTTATAAACCTGCAAATCAGCAAACCACAACACCAAGAAAAAGTCTACTACAATTAAATAAATTTCTCAAATGGAATTCTTAGCCATCACTCCTCGGCAACGGCACCATTTTTTATTATTGTAAAACTACTCTCTAAAAAAAATCCAAAGAGTAAATAATCGTCGTCAATATAAAATACCCAACTAAGAGTCAGGGTCGAATCTCGCAAAGTGTAATATAGTGCAGACAATTCTATCAAGAAATTTAGAATGCAAATCAATTCATCTACAACAATAAGAACAATGGGTCGATAATTCCACCAAATTTACGAAAAAGGGTTCTATTATCAAGAGTCAAAATTAAACTAAGATTTCATAAATTCAAATAAGTAACAAGTAATATATGCGTACGGGGATTGGAAATCAATGTCACATAGGGGTAGTTGTGTTGCTCTATAGTACATGGATAGGCTGGGTCATCTTCAATGACACTAATCTTTTTTTGATCTCATAGCATCAGTTTATAGAATCTCTTTCCAATCTCAGCTATGTGCATAACTAAATAATCCAATACCTTACACTATTCTCTCTTTCGATGCAGAAATAGGGAAAATAGATTTGATCCGTAATCTCTTTTTCAAGAAAATTATAGACATCAAACCTAACATGCAATATTGAACTAATTACCACTCTAATCAATCTCTATCGAGCATCAATCAGAGATTGGAAGTAGGAATTAAGTTTACAACATTAATGTATACATTAATCCCATACTAATTAGCCCAAATACATAGATGAACAACAACAAAATAGAGCATAACACAATATCCACTACATTAAATCAACACTCGATCCCATAATTGCACCCCTAAACTTTGAGATTTTAGCCATCCATCACAAAGTGTAAAGAAATTATACCTTTCATGAAAGCAGTCATGGATGACATGAAATTAAACAATTATAAGCAACACCCACTTTGAATTCAATTTCAAATTGTACAAATTAAGAGCAAAGTTGAAAACCCCAAAACTAAAAGTGTTTTTCACAAAGTAAAGTGGTTCTCTCTCTAAAATTCTAGAGAAAAAGTGTTTAGATTAGTGTTTATAAAAGATTGAGCACCCTTCTTTCTCTCACCTTTGGGCTATTTATAGTTTTCGAAATTTGGCCCAAAATTCACCATGTGACCATTCGGGCTAGCCAAACACATTTGGCGGATCGCTGTTTGCTCCTTATCTCACCTTTCTCTTGCTTTAGGCTTCAGGTGTTTGAACCTCAGTCGGTGAGCTCGTTCGAGTCTGTCTTTCACATTCGGCAAATCGTCGAGTACTACCTTTTTTCGCCTTTTAAGCCTTCAATTTTTCTCCAAGTCCTGTCACCTTCGGCGATGGTCAGCCGGTTCGACCTTTACGTTCAGTGAGTCATCATTCCTCTTCAAGTTCGTTGGCCTGCCTCAATTAATTCAAGTGTTGAGCACTGTCACTTTAGGCAAGGTCATGCCCATTGGGTGATCCGCCCTTCCTAATAGGTGATCATCAATGTGGAGTTTATACTTTTTTCATGTTTTTGGTCATACTTCCAAACATTCATCCTTGCCTTATCATCTTAGCCTTCATAGCTACAAATCATTAAAATATAATTAGAATCGGACATAATTAGGCATTGAGGACACTAATTATTAAATTAAATAGGCTTCAAATGACTGTAAATCTATCACTCATCAATCAACAAGAACCAAAACTATAAAGGTCATTCCCCAAACTTCTAGGCACAACAACATCTAGAAAACACCTTAAAGCTCAACTTCATATAACAATCCAAATACGATTTACCGACCGTCTAATCGTATGTCCTAGATTATGTAGCTTAACTATTACTTTGATTCACTCAACTAAATATGAAGAGTGATATTATTACCTCAAAATAGCAGTAAGACACCAAATAAACGAGACTTCTTCTCCTTGGAGAATCCTTCAACCCACAAGCAAAGAGGAGGAAACAAGTAACCTAACCTCTATGAATTTTCTAGCGAGTAAATCACCTTGAAGTATTATAGTTTTTTGTATTTGGTTGAAGGGTAACTCTAAGACAGACTTAGACATGCTTTTGTTCTGAATTGGGAAAAAAGAATGAGTTAAAACGAAGCTGAATGTAATATATATCCAATATAATCTTCATCGAGTTAAGGGGGCTACCTTATAGGCAGCCTATGCAGTCTCACTAAAATGTAAATATCTCTCTACTCCAATATCGTATCAACAAACGATTTAATGAGTTAGAAACTAGACTCGTAAACCTTCAATTTAATATGTTGTAGGTTATCTAACTCATTTTAGATTAAGAGATATGTTTGTTCAAAGATAGGCAATATATGAGACTGTTATGGAACACATTGTCACAATGAACCTCTAACTCACACTTTTGTGTTAAGACTTCCTAAAAGTTGGTTTTTACACTTCAAATACTTCCATATACAGTTTTTAGTAAACATGTTGATTTATATGCTCATTTCCATTTCTTGACGTCAACTTAGCAGCACATGTACTAGTGAGACATAGTGTTATATATTCACCCTTAAAATCCGCTACTCGAATAAATAGTTAGATTTAGCTTAATATAGTAAATATTTCATCGACAAGTCTTTCTGGGTTCGACATTAGGCTTCTAAAAAGATCCACGTTATCACTTGCACGGTCGTGTAGTGTGTCCGTTAAGACAATAAGTTTTTGACGTCGCTATCGGGGACTTAGAAATTAATTATTTTTCTAGGTTATACTTTATTTATTTATTTAATTTCTTTTGATAAATTTTTTGTACAAATATTTTCGCGCCTAACAGAAAAAGTCACAGTACTTCATAAAAGTCATAACTCTTCAGAAATGTCACAATTCATGGAAAAAATACAACTCTTTGAAAAAGTCACTATCCTTCGAAAAATTCACAATTCTTCATTGTGAAAATGCGTCTACTTTTAGTATAATATATAATATAATATAATATAATATAATATAAGCAATATAATATAATATAAAATATTAAAGATATACCAAATTGGTGTTTTAAGAAGAAGAAGAATCAAAAACTTAGAAAATTCATGGTTTTAAAATATGAGGAAATCCTCTATTCATAGTCAACCGAAGGGTAGTATGAAAAGATGCTTATTGTGCCTAATTAGAAAAGTCACAACCCTTCAAATAAGCCACAGCCCTACAAAATGTTATAACCCTTCAAAAAAGTCACAGCCCTTCAAAATGTTACAACCCTTCAATGTGAAAAAAAGTCTACTTCTAATATACTATAATATAAATTACTACTATATAGAAAATCCATCCCTAGGACGACCACTGGCAGTTGAGCAAATTTAATTTTATATAAGGGCAAAATGGTAATTAGGTCTTGACTATTAGAATGAAACTCTAGAAGGACCTTTCATTTTCCATTCCTAATCAGTTCAACAATGTTTGTTCTCTTTTCTTGACCAAAAAAAAATTATTTTTATCTTCAGTAGTAAAGTAACATAAGGATACCACGGGTATGTTTTTCTTCATGTTGACTTTTTTATTCAACGAATTGTTCTTCTAGACAAAGATGAACATCATCCCTCTCCTACTCTATTTTTTTTTCATTTTTCTGGATTCGCATTATTGTAATAATCAATACCCATAACCATAAAAACGTCTGCATCAATTTGCCCAACTTTTCAGATCTAGGGTTGTTCCCAAATATCAATGAAGGTTGTACATTTGATGAAGATACTATACCAGGGTAGACCCCATATGAACGCCTAATCTTTTTTCAAATTCAGGATTCTTGGGGTAAAATTTAGTTAGACATAGTTTTGGGGGTTCAAGAAAAGTGAGTGAGCCTGCTTCGTTAAAGAATATCACCTGCACTAATTCACATAAATTTTCTTACCTTGTTAACCATTATAACTACTGTTTCTCAAATCTAACCTCATATTGATGCTTCATCGAGAAAGTTAAAAAAAAGTAGATACAGAGAAGAAAGGGCAAGAATAAGGAACTTGGAATGAAAAAGAGAGTTGGAGAAGAGGTAATACTGAGATCTTTAATGGGACATCCAGAGAGATCTTTAAGAGTATATTTGTCATTTTACACAATTATTTTAAATATATTTTTATAGTTTATTATATATTTTATTGTACTTGTCCACAAATTCACTCCACGTGGTAAAATATCAAACGCAAATTTCAAACTATTTCACTGATGCTTTAAATAAACTTCTAGCTTTCACGTTTTGCTCAACAAAATGCTTCATCTTCGTTCAAAACAATTGCTTACCAATTTGTTGTTTCAAGTTTGGTCTACTTCTTTGGTACTTTTCGTTTCGAGTTAGTTCTTCGTCAATTTTTTAATTCTTCTCTCAAAATTTATTTGAACTTCATTAAAAATTTATATATCTTGTTTTTAGGTCAATATGTCGCATTTCAGAGGATTCATTATTCTTTTGTCATATTTCTCAAGATATTCAATGGTGCTTTGTTAAATGATTGGATGTGCATCCACATTCGCTCAGTTTAGAACAAGTACGACGCTTATTTTCACAAAATTGAAAATATTCTTCTTATATCCACCTCTCCCCCCTTGTGCATTACCTTCTTTAGTTTAATTACTAACAGATTATTCTATGCCTGGAATGACTAGATATGAACTTCTAAAAAAATCAAGTTTAGTTGAGGATGTGATTTGTTTTCTTTCGATTCCCGTCTCTTTTGGCCTATATTTCATTGTTTATTAACATCATTAACTGTGAATGACCCTTTTCTTCTTGTTGAACAGGAATCATCAATGTTGAGCAAGATTCCCGTAGTTATTATGTCATCTGAGAAGATTTTAGCTCGCATTGATAGGTATATCCTCTTTTGACCATCAATTGTTTGTTCATTTGTATTAGTTTTGTTTAATATAGTCTTTATACTGTGCTGCGTCAGATAGGCACAAGCAATATGCTACAGTTATATACATTGTAAAATGCTTTTTCCATAGGCAGATCTAAAGCAGCTTCAATGGGTTCAACTAAACTCATTGCTTTCTACTCGATCAATTTGTACATATGTATAATATCTACCCTTGTGTTCTTGTAATAGACTCATACAAATACCTTTAACTATAATTTCTTAATTTATACCTGCCTCTTAGAGAATTTGGACATGTTGTATTCTGTCTAAATAAGCTCTTTAGAATTGAGGACTATTGATTGAATTGAATTCGAAAAAGTACTTGCGGAGCAAAGATCTGTAACAGTTGAAGTAACTATCTAACCCCAGAAGGAACCTTGTGTTGCTTCATCAGTAGCATGTATTTTCCTGTTGATCATGTATTATATTCTATAAAATGGTAAAAAATTAAAATTTAGGGCTCTTTAAGCTGGATAAAACTGTCATTTTTTGTATTTATCTCGTTATTAGTGAATTTAAAGATAGTACCATTCCTTTTGTAATACTTCTGTTTCAAAATTGTTAATTTGGATAATCTAATTGAGTAGATGTTTCCTTTCTAGATGTTTGGAGGAAGGTGCTAAAGAATTTCTCCATGTCTGATGTCAAACGTCTCCGAGAATTCATACTAAGAGGCAATGGGGATGACAACAAAGAAACAACGAAGAAGATTAAAGAAGTATGTTTTAGAAAATGAAGATTCAATGACACCACTGATGCCATCTTCTTTAGTTACAGGCCATGAAAATATATACTCTATCACTGTGTCCAATTCTCCACTTGTGTGCGCCTTAGTTTCAGGAATTCAAAATTCACCTTGATGAAAATCTTAGATCTGCCGTAGTTGGCAGATCTATGATCCTAAAGAAAGAATTGTGTGCTTGGACTCTCATCTAAAGTCGATTTAGTTGATTGGTTTCAAAGATGAAGAAATCGATATAGAACTACTAAAGTTTTTTCTGAAGAATGCACGGGTATTGAAAAATACTTACGATTGTTTGGTCAAGTTATGCTCAGAAATCAGAAGAGACATCAAAGAAAGTTTTGAAGATTCCTAGAACTTCTTCACAGGCTTTTCTGACATTTCACAATGCCAACCTTAAATGAAGGTCTGATAACTGGTATAATGAAAAGTTAGAAAGGAAAATGATTATTCGATTGTTAAATTTACTCTTATCGGAATTTTCTGAATTGAAGATCCAAGTAAGAACCAAATTGTATAAGCATGGATCCTTGAGTTTTATGAAATTTTTATGTTTCATCTTCCATGTTTGAACTACAATAGAGTAACTAAGAAGGTCAAATCTTATTTTTACTAGGAAGTATGTGGTTTAATGTTCATTTACAAGTGTCGAGAAATAATTATGATGTTGATGTTTTTACAACTTGTTATTCTCACACTGTTTTTCACTAATATTTAAACACAATTAGTGCATTATTTGTATGTTGAGTCAAGCTTTAAAAATTTGATACAATCAGTGCATTAGGTAATTTTAGATGTATTGAAGTTCCACAGTGATGAGTTATTGACAACAAAATGAGGCACAACTCAGGTAATAGTCTGTCCTAAGCTTGTGCTTCTTGGTAAAGGTTGAGCTTGAATAGCCATTTACTTATCATAATACAAGGTACTGTTGATGGTTGTTAATTTAATCAGGTAGAATTACATAACTATTTTGTAGCTCGTGCACTTCATATCTAATCCTGAGATTCTGTGATTTCTCAGAAAGTGCAACTACACAATTAAATGAGTGCAATGTGATTGCTGATGCGGTAGGCTGATATTGGCCCTACTAAAGCAGAGCACCAGTAAGTTAATGCATTCTTTTTAATTTTTATTAGCTTCAGTATTTTGTAGAATACTATGAAAACTGAATTGGCTCTCTTCTGGTCCTATTCATTGTAAATAATGATGTTGAATTTCATTGTTGTCTCATAATATGTACAACATGGAGGGAACCCTTTAAGACAGATCCACTGCTGCTGAAAAAATATTCAAAAATGAAGGTCCTCCTCCTTGGACATTGAGTTCAGTTGTGCTAAAAGCTAAGATGTTGTTAGGTGGGAAGTCGAGTTCAGATTATGTAAGTGTACATAAAACGCAGTCAGCTAGCTAATCATCTGTCAAACCTTTCAATACAATGGCTACTATCCTATTTCTGATTCATTTGCTCCACTTCCTTCACAAGCCATAAATAGGTAAACTTAAATAGAATAGGGATGACGACTCTTAAATCAAATCTATTGCGGTTCTTTCATGATTGTAAAATGGATGCACGTCTTATGTTTTTTTTTCATCGTGAGTTGTAGTTAGATGCCCCTTATATATTGTACTGTGAATGAATTTAATAAAATTCTACACCTAATGCCATTTTCTAATTTTTGTGAGTAGGGTGCTTGATGATAAAATGTTACTTTTTTCTTTTTCTTTTTTTTCTAAAAAAAAGGAAAAACATGTAAACACGTTGTAAATTTTCATATTAAGTTATTTATCAAAAAATTCTGAATGTCTGGCCGACTTCCTGTTGGATTGTTTTTTGAAACTTAAGAAAAATGGCAATGCACCTTCATTGTTTCTTATTGGATGTGGATTGTTTTATTAGGTAAGTTAAGAAATATGATCCGTCACTAAATGATGGGTTTCGTGTTTTTAAAACTATGGTTAATAAGAAGTATTTATTGCTACTTCAGATGCCAACGTATTTCTTAGATAGATTAAATACAAGTAAAATAACATGAAAATTAAAAATGTTGGGGCCGTGCTTAGCAAGGGTCAGAACCATCTAGTAAATAAAATAATTGTCTAAATAGTCTTCTTATTTGCAGTTGAGTAATTTCATTCTCCTTGTTGCATCAATTATTGTTGATCTGTCTAATTTACCCACAAAAAATATTGTTATCGCATAATTGAACAATTCTCACTAACCATCTTGTTTTAAGAAGAAGAAGAATAAAAAAACTTAGAAAATTTGTAGTTTAAAAATGTGAGGGAATTCCTCTATTTATAATCAAAGGGTAGTATGAAAAGATGCTTATTGGCCTTATCAGATAAGTCACAACCCTTCAAAAAAGTCACAACCCATAAAAATAGTCACAACTCTTTGAAAAAGACATAGCCATTTGAAAAAGTCACAACCCCTCAATATGAAAATGTGTTTACTTTTAATATAATTTGATATAAATAAATATATAATTTGATATAAATAAATATAATATATAATATAGACATATACTAAATTGAGTGTTTTAAGTTGGAGATATTAGTAATTTAATATTCAAATAAGAGAGTTTAAGCTTTTCAGGTAATATAAATAGATAGATATACAGATATAGTCTGTCACATAGATATAGTACTAGTATAAGAGCACCCGTGCTGAGCACGGGCCCAACTCCGCAAGTCAGTTGTTTCAGGTCATATAAAAGATAAATTAAAATATTTAATAATTTAAATGAAAATGACAAAAGTCAAATGACATATTATATAAATGTGTCTTTTAAATTAGCTTTATTCGATTAAACTTGTATGAAGTTAAAGCAAATAGACACGTGCATCTTGCATCACATCCTACCTGATAATTTACGTCCTACGTGTATTATGCCACGTAGGATACATATGTCTACTTATTCAATTTTATATAAGTTTAAGTGTCTATTTATACACACCAAAATTGGAGGACATAGATATCAACTGAACACAAGTTAAACGGACATGCTTATGTATTATGTGTATGATCAGCAACCCGTGAAACAAAAAGATTTAAAAAAACGAGATTCAACCCAACTCAAAAAACCCTCAAAGAAGAGCTAAAAATTGGGAAATAACGCTATGCACAAACAACAAGAATCTCAAAAGAAACTCAGAAAAATAAAAAAATAAAAACTACTACTACAATCTAATCGTAACCGAGAAGTTATCTTGCAAGAACCAAACTAAAAGGCACCCAAAAAACAACTTATAGAAACTTAAAAGTTACATACATTTGTAGATTAGAGAAATCAAATGGCAAACTAAAATAAAAATCCATCAGTAAGTCAACCTAGAAACAAAAATCCATCTGCAGGAAATCTGTTCCAAGCAACGTCCCTGATTTCAATACAATGAATTCAATTTTTTTATTACTTTTCTACAAAAAGAATCCAGTAATTTTAGAAGAAACGATGAATTTGAAAAGATGAATTCATAACAGTGAAGAAGAGAAAAGTGACATGTCATCTCTTTGAGAAGAACAAAAGTTAAAGATAAATATGGAGACGTTTGAAATATCTGTTGGACCTCATAATAAGAATGAGTCCGCGGCCCAAATGACAGAGAGCCCAAGTTGACAGCTCTCATAGTATTTTTCTTTCTATTTAATTTGGGACTGATTTGTATTATAGGGAACTTAGTGTATTTTGTATAAAAGGGTATGTACAGTACTCTAGAAAGGCGATTAGTCATTTCTGAAATGAAAGGGCCAAGATATTTTCCAAGTTTCTCTCTCTAGTTCATACATTCAGTTCGATTACTTTCTCCGTTTCATCTTGATTTTAATATGTTGACATGGTATATAGCATAGATCTTGCTTCTCTGGGTGATTTCTGCTTGAACGATACTACCCTCATTGTTTTTCATTGGTTATTTGGTCTTTGACGAATCACTGTAACCTAGTCGGTGGTCTGGATATTTGTTTTTGGTTTTTTGCTTAGTATGTCACTGATCTAGCATAGCTAAAGGTTTTGAGGTGTGTATCAAAGTCGGTGACTGATAGACGTCTCAAATACACCTCATCCAATTCTAGGTGTAAACAATCGTTAATCAGTATAAAACCCAACTAAGAGTTGGGATCGAACCCACAGGGAGCGGTACGTGTTTAAATTCAGTTATGAAGTTATAACGTGGTCTATTAGGTTATAGGAATGTAAATTATCGTAAACATGTAAACAAGTCTAAGGGGGTGACAACGAATGTCAGATGGGGGGTTTGGATTGTCAATTCTCAGCTACAACACATTCAAACACTAGGGAAATAACAATATAGAGAGGAATTATCGGGATGTGATCAATTATAGGCAAATTTCACTGTACAGGTAATTGTCATTACTAACAAATAGCTAAATATCAGCGGGTAGGCTAGACTATAAGTAAGATAGTTTTCTCTCGAACAACTACCCCGATTCAAGTGATTTCTTTCAAACATCAATAAGCTTAACAAATAAGAACAGCCCACACCTTAATTCATCCACTCTCTTGAGCTAGATGGGTAGAATCGGATTTAAGATTTACTCCATTAAGCTAAACCCATATCACCCCGATAACTACAATCATTAATCGAAAGCTTTGATTCTAAAACTTCTCTCACAAACAAGCCCAGAACTCTAGACTAGAATTGCATTTGCAACTACAATTCATATATTCATACACAACTAATGATTAAACCCGCTTCAATTCAACATTTTAGTCAGTAAATAACAATACTTATAAGCTAATTCAACCCATAATCACATGATCACACCCCAAGAATTGGGGTTTCAGCTAAACATCATAAAAAGGTAAAAATAGTTACCAACTAGATTAGCCATTAGCTGGGTAAGAGTCTCCAAGCCTTAACAATGCTCCAAAGTGATTAAATTCAAAAACACACTAGCAAATCCTTAAAATTAAGTTTAGAAATCCTCAAAATTAAGTTTAGAAATCCTCAAAATCTATAATAAGAACTAAAAAACTAAGAGAGAACTCTAATTCTAAAACTTGGGGATCAATATTGTCTGGGAACTCCTTTTAAAATCCAATTTATAGTTGCCTGTGTTTTGGCCTGAAAGTCCACTCGACGGTATAAGTCGCGCCTCGCCGAGTGGTTCAGCGATCCGCCTTTTGTTCTCTTCCATCGCCATTTTGCAATGGTCCTCAGCATCCTAGGTCCTGTAACTTTGAGTTGCCATCGCGGAGTCGATCGGCGATTCACTGACTGCCCATTTATGTCGCCAACTTGGTTCTTCCCCAGGGTTGGTATGTTGGATCTTTGGGCGAGCTAAAGAGACACTCGGCGGTGTGCCGAGTGGTCTTGGCGATCACAAGGATCGCTTTTCTTCACTTCTTCAGCTTTTTTGTTCCTTTTTGTCCTGTCATGTCCTTGCCTTGCTTTTTAGCCTTCATAACTGCAAATCAATACTTTAACATCAATTTAGAGCATAAATTAGGCATCTAAGGACACTTATACTATCAAAACAAATCCCTAAATGAGTCAAAATCTCGAACTCATCAACACCCCAACTTAAACTTTTGCTTGTCATCAACTAAAACTGAAGATCAATCAGTTCAACAAGGATGTCTACAAACAGTGCTGCATAAGACTCAATATAAATGCACACAACAAGGTTCATACTACTCATGCAATGGTCAATTGTGCACTCAAAGTTTCAAATTGTGACTCACCATCATCAAGAGTACTCAAGCTCACAATGCTTTCTTCAAATGCAAGTTCAAGCTCAACAAAGGTATTCAAATGCCCTCACAACAAAGATGATTCCATATTCACACAATATTTCTCAACAATTTAAGGTTCTGAAATCACATACAACTCTCACACTCACAAAGATGAACACATGCATGACTTCACCCATAGGCTTGCCCTTATTTTCCAATCAACATTCATTACAGCTCACTCAAGATCAAAAAGGTCTTTTTAAGGCTTGTAATGAGGCTGAGTGCAAAGGTATGGCAATTTAGGCTTAGTGACTTCTACCTTCATGAAGTATGGCTTGAAAATCATTTTCTCCTTCTCTTTCTCATTCAAACATGATCATATTCCACCCCATTATTCAACTAGACATGAATCACCGGATACCCCATTTCTTTTGCTATTTTCACAACTTTTTCTCTTTTTCGATCTTTATCTTTTCTTTCTTATTTTTCATTCCTTTTTCTATTTTCTTCTTTTTTTTCTTATTTTTATATATGGAGGGGTTCCATTATTTTCCAAACAATCCAACTCGGGGGAATATTTCACACTTCTTGATTCTCCTTCTTTTTCACCGCACCCCCAACTTAGGGCCTAAGTTGGCTATTCAAACAAACCATTCTTCATGAAAGTTATGGGTGAAGGGTTAAAAAAAGGTCACAATTGTTCAAGTTTCTTCCAAGAAAAGGTTAGGCTCAAAAGGGGCCAAGCAAGGTTCACACTTCTCACAAGGTAGGCCACAAAGAGGTATGTTGTCAAATAGGCTCACTCTTCAAAAAATTTGCCTAAGATCATGTCTATTGCTTGCATCACTCTATCAACCGGGCCAACGGGGAAAATTCTAGGTGTCATCAAGCATGATGTTCAATACTATCTCACCACACAAGGCATTGATACAATTATCTAACAAGACTCCACACTTTCTAGCTAGCGTGCAATGTTCATCACAAGAGACTCATTCGACAACTGGCTAGTCACAACAAGATGCTCAAAGTTCACATATTACCTATGTAACTTCGTTTGCCTCATCTTAGTTGCACATTCATTTTTTTCAATTAAGAGCACTATTTAAGTCATCGGTATTGACCACAGCCGACACTCAAATTTGTACAAGAACAGCCACAATCACACACAAAAGAGGTGGCAAAATTTTAAAATTTGGGTCAAAACCATTTTCTATCAAAACAATGAGCCACAATTTATTAACAACCACAATTTCATAACCAAGATATATATAAAACCCAATAAGCTCAATATTCACAAAAACACAAAAACAGCCTACAAAAGAGGTAGGTATGGAAATACCTCACCTCACCAACAAAAAAATGCATTTGTCCTCAAATGCAACTAAAACACAAACAGTCTAAAAAGTGACAAGGAAGGAGGTAAAAGAATCATCCTGTCAGACGAATTCTGCATATCCACAGCTCCCTCTTTCTGGGCATCAGTGCCCGGTGTATCAGCATCCTTGGCTCTACTGGAGCCCACCATGGAAATATCCTGAAGCGATGCCATTCTAGCAGTCTCGTACATGGCACCCTCCAAATCAACCAAGTCCTCATAGACAGCCTCCTCTCGATCACCAAGCTGCTCCTCGTCCGTCTCAACATCGGAATCAGCATCAGCAGCTCTAGTCTCATCTCCAGTCGTAGTGGCCGGAGGCACTTCTGAACAGGCTGGAATATCTGAGCTCGGGACATCTGGTATGTCCACAGTGCCAAAGAGCATGGAGAGGTCGGTGGACTTCAACTCGTCCATATCTTTACAGAGTCCCACAAGATCGGCCTTCAAGGTCATCACCTCATCATCAGCTCCTCGTCCTCTCTCACACACCTCAAATCTCGCAGTAAGGACATCGATCGAAGCTCTGAGAGGTGTTAATGCAGCAGCAATGGCTGTCTCGATTATCCCAGGAATCGCAGGCTCTAGCCAAAAAGCATGCATATCAGCAGATTGGGCCAGATGCCTCATCTTGAACAGCATCGCCCTGGTGATCGGAGGCCTAGAGGCAGAAGCAGCAGCAGATCCAGGGGGAGGGGGTGCAGCAGAAGTTCCAGGAGTGTCGGGAGGAGTGGAGCTAGAAGTACCTGAAGGCCCAGTGGCCAGAGTAGGTATGCTTGCCTCTGCAGGTATCATATCAATGTCAACTCCCGAATGTGTCCACCGGAGCTGCCCTCCTCCTATCAGCCTCATCCCTCTTGTACTCGGCCTCAATACGTCGAATGTCGGTAGAAGATGTGGGTGTAACCTCGACATCCCTCTTCTCATCTCGTGGAACTCGGGCCCATCAACACAACTCGGTGATCAACACCAGAAATGGGAGAAACATCTGGTGCTGCTTGGCCCTCATGGCCATCTCCGACTCAATAATCATACCCAGATTTAGCCTCTTCCTGGCAATGATGGACCCAAGACAGGCCGTTTTTGGATGGCAGAGGATAGACTCGTTCTGGGATGGCATGATCGTGCTGCTGATAAACCCAAACCAATATCTAGCTGCCACATTAAGATCTTTTTTCTCTATTGGCACTTTGTCCTCAATCCATCTCGGGGTGTTGTCGGAGAGAAGGGGGGCCAACCAATATTTTAAGTCATCCAGAGTCATTTTCGTGATCATACTCTGGTAGTCATGCATAAAGTCAGAGGGACGATCGAATACAGCATTTATATCATCATTGTTACATTTATCCTTCTTCCCTCAGACCACCACAAAGTCTACCATCTTGAAGGCACTAGCCTTCTTCTTCCCCTGAGGCACCAAGTCACTATAAGCTGAGTAGAACTCCCAGACCCAAGTAGGAATGTATGTGCCACAGGGCTTGGTGAAGACCTCGAATCTGTAGAACCTGAGAGTGTCCCACACCGCTGGATATCTGTCCACCACACCATTTGTGGACAATCTCTTCTCCTCTAGTATGATCCTCAATCCCTCGGCCTTTAGTCTGTTGAGTGACCGGGGAGGAGGACCCTGCACAGGGGGTGGCTCTACCACTGGATGCACTGGAGGGGGCGTTGGAGCTGAAGCTGAAAGGGTAGGCTCCGGAATCCTAGACGGATCATGAAAAGATTTGGAGCGTAGCTTCGATCTCCGGGCCTGCAGTAGCTGATCATCCTCAAGCTCAGAGATAGAAGCCTGAGAATCATGTGAGTCCCCCTCACTATCTAAGCTTTCCCCCTCATGAGTCACAACTACGGGCGTTTTGCCCCTGCCCTTACCCCCCCTTTGAAGGTAGTTTCTTGGCCTTGGAAGCAGTTGCTTCCTCATCTATCACCACTCTACGTGCCCGCTTTCGGGGCTGTATGACTCTACCGGAAACTTTGGGTCTCGCCATTCCTGCAAACAATGTAGAAAACGTTAGAAAAGTTTCAAAAAAATTGTAGAAAATAAATTGCAGAAAGACTCACCGAACCGATCGGTGAGTCGCCGAACCACTTTGGCGAGCCAAGTCGGGCTCGCCGAAAATGACAGCACAAAAATTTCAAAAATTCAAAGCTGGTCGACGATGTCCAGGGCCTTTCGGCGGATCGCCGACACCAATAGGCGAACTAAAAGTAGCTCTCCGTAAATTACAGTGTATTTTAGGGAATTAGGGGCGCAGAAGGGTGATTAAGAATTACTTTCGGCGAGCTCAGGCGTATCGCCGAAAGTTATAGAACACAAACTCAACATTTAGAGAATTAAAGGGCGATCTAGGGGTACTTAAGCGAACCGTCGAACCCTTCGACGAGCTCGACCCAGCTCGCCAGATGGCCCAATGTGCCAGTTTTCACCCCATCTTTCAAAATCAAACCTGTAGCCCATGAAATCAAAATTAAACACTTACACTATGAAATTAAAGCAAATCCCACACTACCCATGCCTTCGGGGTACTCAGACTTCCCCCGATTTTTCCAAAATTGGCCATTTGAATTCTTTTCCCCTTAAGAATGACGTCAACCGCTCTATTATCGGGTAAACTACGACATTTGGCACAATCCGGGGTTACTCAGACTTAACCCCGCTAGACCCAACATACATTCCATCTAACCCAACAAATTCAACTCGATTTCAACAAGCAAAAATATGGGAATCATGATTAAAGGCCGATTAATTTTGATTTCACTTGAAACTAGGCAAACAAACACTCATACAACTATTCATACGACATTGCCTACATATATCAACAACAAAACAACAATTTCATTCGAGTTCAACCACAAATAGAGTTTGAAGTTCGGAAAACCAACCTTTATGCCGAAAAAGAATTTGAAATGCTAGGCGGCAAGGTAAATCCAAAGAAATCCGAGAAAGATCCCAAGTAGTCCGAGAACAAAACACAAAATAAAGCAATAATCTAGTATTGGGTGAGGAAGTGCGGGAGTTAAAGAGTAGGAAAGTGAAAGGATTTTGAAATTTTAAACCGCTTGGCCTTTAAAACCTTTCATTTCGTGCGCCAGTTGGCGAAATAAGTTGGGTCCGCCAAACCACTCGGTGATTAGCCGAGTGGTACTTTAGCTCGCCGAGTTTTACAAATTTCCCCATCAAGCTGGGTAGTTCCAACGGTGGTCTAAGTCGGGCTCATCAACCTTTTCGGCGAGTCGTCGACGGGACTTTTGGCTAGCACAATTGCCCATTTTCAAACACTTTGCACTTTTCAACCTGCAAAATCAACACTCGTTATTCAAAAGCAAAATTTAAAACATCAAAGACTTGGGTTGCCTCCCAAGAAGTGCCTTATTTAACATCGTGGCACGACAGAGATACCAACTCAAACTTCATTTTTGGGATTTGCCATTATATCACTAGGAAACCCTCATTTTGGCCTTGGATTCAAATGAGTCGAGATTTGACCCATTGGTGTCCCCAATTGCTTAATTGACACTGAATGTGAGGTGACCGTCTGATTGAGTGTGGAGACGTCTTCTTTCATTTCTTTCAAGACTTTGTCCGACCCCTCTACCTTATTGAAAATGCGTGAGAGCATGTCTTCCGTACGGACATTGTCTGAGTCAGCCCTTTATTCCTTGGGCTTTTGACGCTCATGAGGTGGGATGTACCTATCCTTGTCACCCTCTCTTTCCTTCCAAGTGGCGTTACAATCACGCCATTCTCTGTCACGATCTCTCCATCCATCATCTCTGTTCCAACCCGGATTTCCACCCGGCCTTTGATAATTTTGACGAAAACCTCCTCCTTGATTTGCAAGGAAGTTCACTTCCTCGTTGTACAACGTTTCAAATTGTGCCTCATCAGGGTTTTCTCCACCAACACCCACATCGTTTACACTCTTCAACCCACTAACCATCACATTTTTCGACAATAAGTCCAGCTAGGTCATTATTTTTGCCATGTTTTAGTCTCTCTCTTGATCCTTCTCGATCTGCTCTTTTGTCATTCTAAAGGTGAGAGGAGACATTTGGTCCTCACGAGTGTACCATGCTCTATTGATCTTGGTCATGCGATCAAGGAGTTGAGATGCGACCTCCCAAGGCTGTTGCATTATACCACCGGGAACAAGTTGATCAGCAACCCCTTTGTTCAACGAGTCAAGACTCCTGTAAAAGTATTGCAACAAGACATCATGGGGCAGCCCATGAGTTGGGCACTGAAGTAATAGCTTTTGAAACCTCAGCCATGTCTCATGGATTGGTTCCCCTTCCAAGCGTTTGTACCCTTGAATGCTATCCCTTAACGTCATCATCCTTGATGGGGAAAAGTACCTCACATAGAAAGCTGCGGTCAACTCATCCCAAGTGGTAATGGAGTTTCTCGGAAGATCAGCCAACCACTTAATGGCTTCTCCCATCAAAGAGAATGGAAATAATCGAAGACGGACCGATTCTAGAGAAATGTTTTTGAACGAGAACGGTCCACAAACGTCAACAAAATTCCAAATGTGCTCATGGGGATCCTCATGAGCCAGCCCTCCAAACAATCCTTTCAATTGTAGGAGCTGAAGCATTGTGCTAGTGATGTGAAAAACAACATTCTCTTCAGCAGGAGGTAGACGTATAGCCCCGACACCACCCAATTGAATAGGGTCGTTAAAATCATTCAAATACCCTATATCATCTTGGTTGCCAACTTGGCTACCATTGCTCCCATTTACGCTCATTGCTTCTTCTGTTCAACACAACCAACACAAACACAAACAAAGTAAGTCGATTCAACTAGAACACAAAAAGATCACAAATCAAACTTCAATAATAGAATTCTAAACAACACCACTCCCCGGTAGCGCTGCTATTTTGATAGATGTCTCAAATACACCTCATCCAATTCTAGGTGTAGACAATCGTTAATCAGAATAAAACCCCACTAATAGTTGGGGTCGAACCCACAGGGAGCGGTACGTGTTTAAATTCAGTTATGAAGTTTTAACGTGGTCTATTCGGTTATAGGAATGTAAATTATCGTAAACATGTAAACAAGTCTAAGGGGGTGACAGCGAATGTCAGATGGGGGGTTTGGATTGTCAATTCTCAGCTACAACACAATCAAACACGAGGGAAATAACAATATAGAGAGGAATTCTCAGGATGTGATCAATTATAGGCAAATTTCACTATACGGGTAATTGTCATTAGTAACAAATAGCTAAATATCAGTGGGTAGGCTAGACTCTAAGTAAGATAGTTTTCTCTCGAACAACTACCCCGATTCAAGTGATTTCTTGCGAACATCAACAAGCTAAGCAAATAAGAATAGCTCACACCTTAATTCATCCACTCTCTCGAGCTAGATGGGTAGAATCAGATTTAGGATTTACTCTTTCAAGCTAAACCCATATCACCCCGACAACTACAATCATTAATCGAAAGCTTTGATTCTAAAACTTCTCTCTCAAGCAAGCCCAGAACTCTAGACTAGAATTGTATTTGCAACTACAATTCTTATATTCATACACAGCTAACGATTAAACCTACTTCAATTCAGCATTTTAGTCAGTAAATAACAATACCCATAAGTTAATTCAACCCATAATCACATGATCACACTGGGGCTTTAGCTAAGCATCATAAAAAGGTAAAAACAGTTACCAACTAGATTAGCCATCAGCTGGGTATGAGTCTCCAAGCCTTAACAATGCTCCAAAGTGATTAAATTCAAAAACCCACTTGCAAATCCTCAAAATTAAGCTTAGAAATCCTCAAAATCTACATTAAGAACTGAAAAACTAAGAGAGAACTCTAATTCTAAAACTTGGGGATCAATACTGTCTGGGAACTCTGGGAACTCCTTTTAAAATCCAATTTATAGTTGCCTACGTTTTGGCCTAAAAGTCTACTCGGCGGTATAAGTCGCGCCTCGCCGAGTGGTTCGGCGATCCACCTTTTGTTCTCTTCCATCGCCATTTTTTATTGGTCCTCAGCATCCCAGGTCCTGTAACTTTGGGCGATCAAAGTTGCCATTGCGGAGTCGATCGGCGATTTGCCAACTGCCCATTTATGTCGCCAACTTGGTTCTTCCCCAGGGCTGGCATGCTGGAACTTTGGTGAGCTAAAAAGCCACTCGGCGGTGCGTCGAGTGGTCTTGGCGATCACCAGGATCGCTTTTCTTCACTTCTTCAGCTTTTTTGTTCCTTTTTGTCCTGTCATGTCCTTGCCTTGCTCTTTAGCCTTTATAGCTACAAATCAACACTTTAACATCAGTTTAGAGCATTAATTAGGCATTTGAGGATACTTATACTATCAAAATAAAGCCCTAATAAGTCGAAATCTCAGACTCATCAGTGACAGATGCAAATTTGGAGGTAGGGTTTTCAATCGGTGCTCTCGAGTTAGTGAAGTTTGTGTTCTTCCGATGAACAGAAGAGATCTGGTATACTCATTTCCTTGATTTCATTCTACTTCCTTTGTCTTCATCGCTTTGTATTGTCATTTATGATCAATTTAGACTATAATGACAATGGATTCTACTACAACGAACAATTCCTCTATTGTGTTTGTTCCTGAATAGTTGAGTCCATTATATCTCTTGTCTTCTGATGTACCTGGCATCTCACTTGTTCCTGTACCTTTTTCAGTGAATGGATTTGGAGGATGGAGGAGAAATATGGTTGTTTCTCTATCAGCTAGGAACAAAATTGTTTTCATAGATGGGAGTTATCCCAAGCCTTCAGAAGGAGAACCACAACTTAGGTAATGGAATAGGTGTGGCCATATGGTCATCTCCTAGATTACTAGTTCCCTTTCCCCAGAAATAGCTGAAAGTTCCCAATACTCAGAAACTGCAGAAAGTATTTGGATTCAGCTGAATAAAAGGTATGGAACTATGAATGGGACCAAAGTCTTTGAACTTAAGAAGGAGATTGTTTTTACCACTCAGGGTTGTCTCGATATTGCATCATATTTCAACAAGATAAAGAGGATTTGGGATGAACTAGGGTTCATGTCTACTAGAAATGCTAACAAGTGCATATGTGCGGCTAGGACTGCCCTCCTCCTCGAAGAAGAGGAGAACAAGTTCTACCAATTTCTTATGGGCCTCAACGATACATATGTGAGCATTAGAGGAAACCTTCTCATGATGAATCCTCTTCCTTCATTGGACTCTTCCTATAGAATTCTTTTGCAGGATGAGAGACAGAGACAAGTGACATCCCATTCCCAATTTTCACCTAACTCCGCTTCTTTTAATGCACATTTCAGTCCACCTATCAGACAATTCATCCAGAGAGCCACTCCTACTTATAATAACCAACCACCTCCAAAATCTAATATGTTGTGCATGTATTGTAAAAAGACAGGCCACACAATTAATAAATGCTACACGATACATAGTTACCCTCCTCATTTCAAATTCACTAGAAACAACAAAACTGCAGCAACTGTGGAGTTCAATCTAAAGCTAATTCCCATGCTAGCTCTCTTGAGCACTAATCTGAGGATCGGTCTCTAGTTCCAGGCCTAACACAGGAACAATACAATCAATTGTTGATCATGCTCCAGAACACTCAGCTTTTTGATACTCAGCCTTGTCTCTTGGCTTCGGCAAACTTTGCTGGTATTCACTCTATGTCTGATAAAATAAATAATAGTTTTAGTGCTTGCTTGTTGGGTAGTGTGTCTGATTGTGTTTGGATTATAGATTCTGGGGCCACACACCACATGACTTACAATAAAAATCTTCTATTTGACATCAAACCCTTACTCATTCCTTATCTAGTCAATTTGCCTAATGGTTATAAGGTTAAGGTGACTTGTACTGGTTCCCTTAATTTCCTATCTTTCACCTTGCATAATGTTCTTTATTTGCATTCCTTCCACTATAATCTCATTTATGTTTACAAGTTGATTTCTCAATTAGATTATATAGTCACATTTACTAAATATTTTTGTCTCCTACAGGCCCCTTCAATGAAGAGGCCAGTGGAAGTTGGTAGTTTGGCTGATGGACTCTACAAGCTACAGACCAGTTGCACTTCTGATGTGTCTACTTCTACATGTATTTCTTCTGGTTCTGCTTGAAATTCTCTATCCTCAATTTCTATTCCTGCATTTGTTTTTGCTAATTCAGATTTTTCTCACGTTTCTCCATTACTTGATGTAATTTCAACTCCTTGTAAAAATCATTATACATCTAATAAAATTGAGGTTTTATGGCACAATCGTTTGGGACATATACCATTTTCCAAAATAAAGGATATCCCTTATATTCCTTGTAATTTTTCTTCTAAACAATCTTTTGGATGTTCTATTTGTATCATGGCTAGACAACCTAGACTTTCTTTCCCCATTAGTACTATCAAAACTGTTTCTCCCTTTCAACTTATCCATGTTGATTCATGGGGTCCCTATAGCAGCCCCACCTACTGTGGGTGCAAATACTTCATCACCTTTGTTCATGATTAAACTAGAGCCACTTGGACCCATCTCATGGGGTCTAAGAGCAATGCCTTCCCCTTATTAAACTCCATTTTTTCTATGGTCAAAACACAATTTGATGTCTCTGCCAAGTGTATTAGGAGTGACAATGTTCTAGAACTAGGTTCTAGCACTTCAAACTGTCAGTATTTTCTTGACCATGGGATCTAGCACCAAACTTCATGTCCTCACACACCTCAACAAAATGGTGTGATGGAAAGGAAGCATAGTTATCTCCTTAAACCTCTAGGGCCTTACTTTTCCAATCCAGATTACCGATAAAATTTTGGGGTGATTTTATTCTCACCGCCGCTTACCTAATCAATAGATTTCCTTCCACTTTACTTCACAACAAATCTCCTTATGAACTCTTATATGGACATTCTCCTCCTTACTCTCATATTAGGACTTTTGGATGCCTTTGTTTCACTAGTATTCCGAAAGTTCACCAAGACAGTTTCAACCTAAGGCGGATCCATGTGTATTCATTGGTTATTTCTTAGGGAAGAAAGGGTACAAAATCTATAACTTGAGCACAAAGCTTACTTTTGTTTCTAGGGATGTTATCTTTCATGAATCCATTTTCCCTTTTGCTCTTCCTTCTCATCCTCTCTATGCTCCTTCTCCTACTTCTTACATTTTTTTTATGATTCTGATCCTTCACCTCCACCTACTGTTCTTTCCTCTCCCACTACTATACCTATTGTATCGTAAGTTCCTGCTCCAAGGAGATCCTCCAGATCCCATCCTCCTCCTCCTCACTTACAACCATATCTTTGTACTTTACCCCCTTCCTTGTATGGTTTCGATTTTGTGTCCTCTTACTCTCAGCCCTTGGCTAGCATTGCTACTTTGGAACCTACTTCTTATCATCAGGCAGCTTCCATTCCAGCTTGGCAAGAGGTTATGCAAAATGAATTTGCAGCTCTTGAGGCCTGGTCTATAGTCTCTTTACCACCTGGCAAGAAACCCATAGGTTGTAAGTGGGTGTCTAAGGTCAAATACAAGGCTGATGATTCTGTAGAGAGGTACAAGGCTAGGCTGGTTTGTAGGGGTGACACTCATGTGGAAGGTGTGGACTTTACTGAGACCTTTTCTCCGGTGATCAAATTTTCCACTATCAAATGCCTTATCTCTGTTTTCGTCAAGAAACAATGGGCTCTTTCCAATTGGATGTGAATAATGCCTTCCTCCATGGTGACTTGGAGGAAGAGGTTTACATGAATCTGCCCCCAGGTTTTTCTGCTCCAGCCACTAATATTGTTGCTTCTCCTGTTTGTCGTCTTCAAAAATCCTTATATGGCCTTCACCAGGCCTCTTGACAATGGTATGCCAAGTTGTCTCAAGCTTTATGCTCAAGGGGTTATACTCACTCTATGAACGGCTACTCTTTGTTTATTCATCAAATTTCTTCTTTTATTGTTTTGTTGGCCGTATACGTGGATGATATAATTTTGACTGGTGATGACTTAACCGAAATAGCAAATCTTAAGTTGTTTCTGGTCAAATAGTTCAAGATCAAGGACCTGGGTGTCCTAAACTATTTCTTGGGTATTGAAGTTGCTTATTCTTCTTCTGGTCTCTTACTCCACCAACATAAATTTATTCAGAACCTTTTGCTGGAGTTTGGTTGTGATTCTTTTACTCATGTGACCTGCCCCTTGGATCTCAATGTCAAACTCAGAGCTACTGATGATAATCTTCTGGGTTCTCCTGAGTCGTAACGGAGTTTGGTTGGGAAATTGAATTTTTTGACTCATACCAGGTTTGACTTATGTTTTGCCGTTCAGCATCTTAGTCAGTTCCTTCAAATGCCCCGCGCTTCTCACACGTCGGCTGCTCTTCATCTCTTGCGGTATCTTAAAGGGTCTTCTGATGTCGGTGTTTACTTTAGTGATTCTCATACCCTTACTCTTTCTACTTACTGTGATAGTGATTGAGGGACTTGCCCCGACACTAGACGCTCGGTTTCGGGGTTCTGTATATTCCTTGGTGATTCCTTGGTGGGGGTAGAAAGCTTAAAAGCAACATGTTGTGTCCCTTCCTCTACCGAGGTTGAGTATCGCGTCATCAGTAAAGTTGTGGCTGAATTAACTTGGATTGTTCGGTTGTCGGGTGATTTTGGTATTCCTAATACTGACGTTGTCCCTATTTTCTGTGATAGTCAGGCAACCATTCACATTGATCGCAACCTTGTTTTTCATGTGCAGATCAAGCCTGTCGAGGTGGGTTGTCATTTCACCCGTCACAAGCTTCTTGCTGGACTCATTTCTCTCCATCATGTCTCCACCACTGCTTAGCTTGCCGACATCTTCAGTAAGCGCCTTTTATGTGCTCATTCATCACTCCATTCTTCCCAAGTTGACAACTCTCATAGTATTTTTCTTTCTATTTAACTTGGGACTGATTTGTATTATAGGGAACTTAGTGTATTTTGTATACAAGGGTATGTATAGTACTCTAAAAAGATGGTTAGTCATTTTTGTAATGAAAGGCCCAAGATATTTTCCAAATTTCTCTCTCTAGTTCATACATTCAGTTAGATTACTTTCTCTGTTTCATCTTGATTTTAATATGTTGACAATATCTTAAGATAAAAGAGTTTATTTTTAGAATCAAATCATCCTAATTTATTTTGTATGCAAAAGGTACAAATATGTGAAGCAAATTGAATACCTAAAATACCACTGCAACAACTAGTTAAAATTAAGGATAGCTTTGGTACTTTTTAAAAGGGACTAGTTTTTTTGGAAATTTAAAATAAAGTACTATCTAAAAATATGATTATACAATTAAACCTATGCAGTACCTAATGAATAACCAATAACACCCATAACTCTAGTTAAGAAACTCCAGATAAATAAAATGTTCTGTGATCTATTCAAAAAATTAAGAAACTTTAAAAAAATAAAAAATTGCGAAAGAAGTAATATATTTAATAAGATAAAAAATGTGTATGAGGTAAATTTGAGGAATTAAGGAGATATGTAAAGGGCGGACAGGTTATATATTTATGCACAGGTCCCGTCTTTCCCGCCTCAGAACATTTCCCGCTCGGAGCAAAACCCTAACGAGCACAAATGGGGACGAAGCATTATTCCTCCTCCGATCCAATCAGCGATCCCAAAAAGCGCCGTCGCGTCGGATTCTCTAAGACCGGTCAGTGATTCACTTTTAATTGACTTCCTCAACTGTTTCTCTCATCATTCATTTATGTTTTTCTTCTTCTGCAGATGCTGGAATTGAAGCTAACGACTGCATTACTATATACATAGGTTTGCTTTTTTCTCTAAACTCTAAACTCAACTGTAGTGAAGTTAGTATCCCCTCGTTTTAGTTTTCCTTTATGAGTCGGCCTCCTCTATGTAGTAGTGTAAGAGAACATTTAGGGTAGAATTGGTCGGAACTTGAAACACTTCTTTATTTTATAAGTTTTTTTCTCCATTCATTAGTATAAATATTTATTATAGAAAAATACCAAAAAAATATTTACCAAAAAAATATTTACCAAAAAAAAATATTTATTATAGAAAAATACTTTGCAAACTCAGAGGTGTTCTTTTCTTATTTAAAAAATGAAATAGATGATGATTTTCATTTTTTCCTTTTACATGAATTGGAATATGCCATTACTTACCATTTTACAGTTATGAAATATCTTTTTAAAAACTAGTATGTTTTTATATACACATATACTTGTGTTTATTTACTTCTTCATCTAAATAGAAGTTTGTTAATTTTAATTGTTAACTTTTATTTTAAATAAAAAACTATCTAACCACATGTAATTACACTTGTGCAACCTAACATTAAATTGGGAATTACACTGTTATTACACTGGATAGTGGTGCTATGCCTTGTCTAGCTGCTCATTTACTTAAGCTTTGACTTTGCCTTACTCCACCAATAAGCATGTGGAAGAAAGAGAGGGTACTGGTTTTGCAGGCATGGATTTCTAGCTGAACATAGAGTGTCTTCTTTAATTAACTGGATGTCTCTTCTTTCTTTTTTTCCGTAGAGGCTTGTTTAATTAATTAATGATGTATGTCCTAATGCATGGTTTCTCTCTGGCCATCATTAGGTTAACTGGGACCTACACATTGTTTTAAGTTGAGATGTTTGACAATGTAGTTTCTTTTGGAATGATTTGTCTATGTCTTTGTTTTCCCTTGGTAGCTTGATTGTCTTCACTACTGGTCCCATAACACGTATGTCTTTCTTGTTCTTAGTTTCTAGCGCAGAGGATGTTGACTCCCCAAACAGTTTCTGTCTTGAACCAATTGACTTGAATCAATTTTTTGAAGACGATGGCAGAATATTTGGGTATCAGGGTCTGAAGGTAGGCCTTCTTCTGAGAAGTGCTATTTGTAGCAGAGTTTTTCTAATTGGTTTCATTTACTCTTTATTTTTTCTTTTATATACACCTAAAAGAAGAATTCTCAGAACAAGAAAATAGTGGAGAAAATTGTCATGCACAGTGACTTGAGTGCTCCTATGACATGAGTGTCCAAGTTTTTCAACAGAAAAACATATGATGTGACTGCATTTGTGTTGGACATGTGCCATGTGGTGTTGGTATTTGACTTGGTAGTACCTAAAACCTGCTATTTAGTATCTACTTCTGTGCGACAAATATCCTGACCTACCCTTTTATATTCTCTCTCTTATACGTCTTTTAATGGCTCAGGATATTGTTCAATTAGGTTAATGGTGAGCATACATGGTTTAAGAGGGAGGATTGTAGGCTTTGTCTGGAAAAAAAGAAGGGGTGGAATGTAATATTTGTTTGGAGAGGAAAAAAATTTAGGATGTGGGGTGAAGGTTTGTGAGATTCTGAGATCACTTGCCAGGGTGGCTATGTGTGTGGGATGGGTGAGTATTGAAGTTCTGTTTAGTGCTTTCAAAGTGCTATCATCTTGCTAACATGAGCCCTCCTACATGTTCTGGAGTTCTGATGAACTCAGGAACTTCAAGTTCTAGACTGCATTGCCATCTCTAGTTCGAGCTTATGAAGTTATGGGTTAGCCCATCACACCTGGCTTCTTGCTAGAGTATTCTGTTCGGTTTCTCTTCAAAGGTCTGATTCAATAAGGGTACAATTTAGTCTACCAAAAATATATATTGGATAGCCCAGTAGTGATCTTGAATAAATGTCATAAACTTGGAGTCACCCCAGCACAAGCATTCAGATCATGCTGCCCCTGTCCATCTCCATAGGGAACAAGAGAAAAATGAAAGAATGTGTCATTGCTACTTGGGTTTGATAATGCTTTTAGTTGTATTGAATGTTCTTTTAGTGTATCTGATCTTTTCATATCTTACATTTTGCAGATCACTATTTGGGTTAGCTTGATATCCTTTCATGCTTATGCTGATATTTCTTTCGAAAGCTCATCAGATGTAAGTATTCTTTTTTTCTTGTTGCTTTTGCTCCTACCATTCATTTTTTTAATATAAATGAGAGAATTCTCGTGATGCTGAATAAAACTTTGGTGTTTTTTAATCATTGTGTGTTGTTTCACTCTTCTATTGCTTCTGCTCCTGTCATTCAAACTTAGTCTATCTTTAATTGTTGAATCTCTTTGTGAGTTATTTCAGATTTTCTGAATGTATCTGATTACAAGTGGATTTTTGCAGCTTGAATAATAGCCAAAATTCATTTTTCTCCAAAGGGTTTTTAAATCTTGGCATTTGCTCGACTTGTTTGTTCCAACTTAAATATGAATTGTTTTTGGATAGGGTGGCAGAGGGATCACAAACGTAAAGTCTGCCCTTCAGGTAATGACTATATGGATTTTCTCTTTAGTTTATCTTTAACAAGACAGGTTTTAATTGTGATGTTTCTAGCAGAATATTTTTGCTGAGAGTCTTGTTGATGAAAAAGATGCCTTCCTGCAAACATTTTCAACTGAAAGTCATTATGTTCGGTTTGTCCATAACTTTCTTGTACCTATTTTTTCATGTTGAGTTTTCTTACCATCCATGAGGAATGATGTTTTGTCCTACCAATTTCTAGCATATATTTAGATGATAAGTTGTGCTCACACACAGGTCTGTTGTCTCAAATGCTGAAACACTGCAGCATAAAGTTTCAAATGGCTGTAGCACTGAATTTAATTGTCTTTTGAAATCAGAGCCTTCAGATGTAGAGGTGCCTTCTCTATCCCTTTTCTTGACATATTAGGATAGGGATGACAGAAATTCATCTTTTTTTGGGTCCTGTAGTGCTTGTTTTGCATAATATCTTGCTTGTGTTGCTCTTTTTAGATATCATTAATGGGTCGTTTGGTTTGAATACAAGTTATGCTGGAATTAGTTATGTTGGGATAAGTTATGCTGGAATAAGTTATGTTGGATTAATTATGCTAGGAGTAGTTTTTATTGCTTGTTTTGTTTGTCATATTCAAACTTATATTTATTGCATAATTTCTAAGACTAAGTTTATTTACAAAAATACCCTCCACCTTATTTAGTTTTTTTTTTTTTTACATTTTCTTTGCAAGCTTTAGTTATTCATTCTTAAAAATAAAATTTCCATCTTATTTAGCTTTAATTTTTGTGTGCATTTCCATGATTGTGCCGTGTGTTTTTGAAATTAAACTTTCATCTTATTTAACATAAAAATAAAACTTCCATCTTATTTAGCTTAAAGATAAAATTTCCATATTATTTAGCTTAAAAATAAAACTTTAATCTTATTTAGTTTAAAAATAAAACTTCCATCTTATTTAGCTTAGAAATAAAACTTCCATTTTAAGTTTATTAAAGTAAAAGAAATTTTATTATTTAAGTTATCTACATTTTAATTGATATATAAAATATAATTTTTAAGTAAGTAATAAACTATTTAATTAAAAATATATAATTTAGTAGTGGAGTGAACATTTTAAGAGAAATCAAAATATAAATAAACATAAGAATTAGGCAAATAAATTCAACTTTTCATAAATAAAAATTGTATTTATAAAATGTAACTTTTTAATAGAAAAATATATTATCATAAAAACAACGAATAAATAAGGTTGTGAATGTTATTATAAATGTTAAAAATTATGTTAATATACATGAATGTAAAAGTGGTGTAAAAAAGAGAGTTTAAGGAGGTCATTTTTGTTATTTTACATACTTGATCCCAGGATAAGTGATCTTGGGATTACTATTCCACCCCAGGGAGGGATAACTTATCCCAGTACTAAGTTTTAATCCTGGGATAAGTTATCCCAGCCTTTGCAACCAAACAATGGATTAAAGGGCACTCAAAAATTATCCCAGGATTAAGTCCTCTTATCCATCACACCAAACGACCCCTAAGAGCATGGAACGAACTAGTACTAAAGCAGCTACACTACAGCTGCCAATCCAATGTGTTAGTTTGGAATATGGTGCAAGATATCTTGTAGACCTACATGGACTAACATCTTTCTGAAGCATTTATATTAGTGAACTTCTGTACTATTTGGGTTAAAAAAATGGTATAAGAAGCTACTCCTACTTGATTGGAAAATCGTCGTATTTTCAAAATAAGATTTATGATCCTGACGTTTGTGTGTTTCATCTGCGCTCTCTCAAACATTTGAATGGTCACTTTCTTTTGCATGCAGAATCTGAGTATGTTGTATTGAAATGCATTATACCTTTGCGTATTTTGTGAAAAAATATTTGAGGATTGATTATCCTTGTTGCAATTGCTCCAGGTATTCCGGATCGCTGGCATGCCTGTAGGACACCTTTATAGTAGATTGGTGCCACTTGTACTACTCTTAGTGGATGGTAATTGTTGTATTTAAAAAAAAAAAGATTATATCTATGGGTAGCTTCAAAAGTTATAGTGGTATTTTTAACCAGGTAGCAATCCTATTGACGTCCTTGATCCTAGATGGGAAATTTATCTCCTAGTCCAGGAAAGGAAAGATACCCAGGAGGATAGCCTTTCAAGGTTGCTTGGTTTTGCAGCTGTTTATCGTTTCCATCGTTATCCTGGAAGTACACGCATGCGACTTGGGCAGGTAAATAATTGACAGTTAGACATTATTATAACACACATTTTTTTAATGTAGTTCTTCGTTGTAACTGATTTGGATTTCGGCAGATACTGGTTATGCCTCCTTACCAACGTAAAGGTTATGGTCGTTTTCTTCTTGAGGTGCTGAACAGGGTTGCAGTATCTGAAAATGTGTATGACCTGACTATTGAAGAGCCTGAGGATTCTCTTCAATTTGTTCGATTGTGCATTGATGTTGAGCGTTTGCTTGTATTTGACCCAATCCAGCAATCCCTAGAATCAGTTATATCTCATTTAAAGGAGGAAAATCCTTTGAAAAAAAGCTACATGTGCAAGTATGCTCCACCACTGAGTGCTGTTGAAGATGTGAGGAAAACTTTGAAAATCAACAAGAAGCAGTTTGAGCAATGTTGGGAGATTCTTATCTATCTTGGGTTGGCCCCAATTAACAAATATATGGAGATATACCAGGCAGTTTCACACCGAGTAAAGGCTGAAGTTGTAGGGAAAGATTCAGAGGGTGCGGGGAAGCAGGTGATTGATGTACCAACTGAATATGATCAGCAGATGTCATTTGTGATGTTCAAATCGCAGAATGGTGAATCTAGTAGCATAGAGACGGCTGACAATCAAAGTAATGTGGAGGAGCAGCTGCAGAAACTGGTGGATGAACGAATGAAACAGATCAAGTTGATTGCAGAGAAGGTTTCTTCTGTTCATCGGCAATGAAGACAAAGGCAGCTGCTATTTCACATCCTAACAAATGCATATTCCAAGGTGTTGATGCAGAAGTTTTGGAAATGAAAAAGGAGTGGCTGTACATGAACTGAGCTGTACTTTACTAAGGTTAAATTAGTTTAGTCTTTCAATTATGTCTGTGACTTGTTTTACTTAATGCGTGAACTATTATTTGATATGAGGCAGCATTCTGCATTCTCCCTCGATTCTTTTACTGATATATTTATCTTGTAGTTTAGAGTAATTATAGTAATGTGGCAAATGAAGCAATTGGGAATGAAATTCGAATCGCAGCACCTTCATTTTGAGTATTTGAGACTGCCCCCAAGTTCATTTAGTGGTTTGGTACTTGTTGGGATGATTCAGGTTGAGCTTTTAGAGGGTAAAATGAGTTTTGGCCAAGAAAATCACATTTCGACATTGTATTTTTTAATTTTCTTTTGGTGCAGCTAAGTGCTTGGTAAATGATTTAAAACTTGGTTTTGATTATATATAATGAACATGCTTTCGTGGTCATAAAAAATAAAAGGGTAAATCACATAAATATGCAATAATAAAAAAATATTTACCATCTATGGTAATATAATATTTCTAACTAAATATATCAAATTTTTGAAATTAAAAAAAATTATATAGTGAAAGCCTTTTATCTTCGCCTTTTTCCCTTGCCATTTTTTGTCTTCCTTCTCTTCTTCTTCTTTGAAATTTTCATTTAAAAAATTATCTTTAAATCAGTTTTTGCCCATATTTCGCAATTTTCACCCAAAAATACGATGAGAAGAGGAACAAAAAGACCGAAAAATTGTAAAAAAATCATGTGCTTAAGCAGGAATTTCAAATCTCTAAAATTACAGCAGCAAGAGTTCACCATTGATGGTCATCATAAAGCTTCAAATTTGTAATTCATTATTTAAGTTTTACGAATTTGTGATTAGTTTAGATAGGCTGTTCCTACAAATAATTGAAAATATCCTTTGGAGTTTATATCTCAATTTTAACAGGGTTTGGTTAAGTTTAGAATTGATTTTAGGAGAAATATTAGATTGAAGCTCGAAAAAAATAAAGTTTACAGAACTGTATCGCAATTGTATTATATATGTTTCATAATTGTATTAAAACTGTATTAAATCATGAATAATACATTTATAATACATATTGCAAACTTCACTCCCTTTTTAGTGATATCAACTAAATAAATTTAGGTAACACACTTGTAATACATTTATAATACATGTACAATACATTTGTAATACATATTACAAACATCGCTCTTTTTCTAAGTGATACAAATCAAAATAATTTATAAGACACGTGTAATACATGTTTTATTCATGAATTATACATTTTTAATACATATTGCACACTTCACTCCTTTCTTAGTGATACCAACAACAATAATTTAGGTAGCACACTAATAATACATTTATAAGACATGCACAATACATTTTTAATACTTATTGCAACCGTCACTCATTTTTTTAGTGATACAAATCAAAATAATTTACAAGACACATATAATATAATATTATCGTGAACAATACATTTATAATTTGCAAACTTCACTCTCTTCTTACTGATACCAACCAAATGATTTAGGTAACATACTTATAATACATTTATAATACATGCACACTACATTTTTAATACATATTGCAAACATCATTCATGTTCTTAGTGATACAATCAAAATAATTTATAAGACACATATAATACATGTTTTATTCATGAATAATACAAGTTTTATTCAGTCTATAGATCATTCTCTTGTCTTTTTTTTTTTTTTTTTTTGGTTTCCCACCCGGTGTCCGGAGCCCACATTGGAGCTCCGACTAAATCGGGATAGCGCTCTGCAGGGCCCATTCGGGGGTGGCGCTCCCAACAAGATTTTCTCCATACCCAGGACTCGAACCCGAGACCTCTGGTTATGGGTGAAACACTCTCACCAGTGCATCACAACCCATGTTGGTCATTCTCTTGTCTTTCGTTAGTTACATTTTTCATTCATTCTTAATTCTCTCTTCTAATTCAACTTTAATATCGTGCAATACACTTTTAGTGCAGATTTAATTCATTTTGCAGTTAATTGGTTGATTTGTTACTATTGAATTACTTGTTTAATTCATTATTGATACAAATTTTATTTAGTTTTTTTTTAAAAAAAAATTGTGGAGCCTGTAGCTCCTTTATTTGAATCTAAATCTGTACAAAAGAAGGCCCAAATTTTATTTAGTTTACTGATCATAGAATGTTCTTTCTTTTGCTACATTTTGTATTCATATTTAATTCTCTTTTAATTCAACTTTAATATGTATGTAATATATTTAATTCAAGTTTAATTCATTTTGCAATTTATTATGTCTCTTTGTTTGTTACAAATGTGACATCATATCTTCAAATCTCACTTTCTCATGCGAATCCACCTCTAGATATGAGGAAGTATGGACCACAAAGATGACATCATATCTTCAAATCTTCATTTATTCAAACCTTCATATCTTCAAACATTCATATCTTCATATATTCAAATCTTCATATACAAATATTTAAATCTTCAAATTTTCATCAAGTATGAATACAATTATTTATATAACCTTCATTAGAATGAAAATCGTCGACAACGCCAAAGCAACAAATAAAAAACTAATCGACTTCTTCTATAAACTAAGCAACTCTAATTCTTCGATTTCTGAAAATTTTACCTAATTTTTCTATAGATCTTCAGCCTTTGATAAAAGCCTAACTTCTTTTATAATATTGAAAGATCAAGGAAGAGCATAGATAGAAGGGGTACAGGGAGAAAAAAAAGAAAAGAAAGAGCATAGAGAGAGAGGGTGCATGGAAGAAATGAAAGAAAGAAAGAGCGAGAGATAGAAAAAAAAAAGGGAGAAAGAATGCAAGAGAGAAGGATAGATCTAATAAAATAAGTATACATAATATTGCTATAAATGGTAATAATTAAAGAATATGTTTAAAAGTAGTAATTATTAATTATAAGAGACTTATCCAAGTAATTAATCCTAAAATGAACCTTTATTACATCTCAAAACACACTTTAAATTAATAAATATTAATGTATCAATTAAAATAAGAGAATATTTTTTTTTGGAGTTTCCCACCCGGTGTCCGGTACCCTTATTGGAGCCCGAATTTGCGCCGGAAAGTCCCACATTGGGGGTAAAACGGTCCCTAACAAAAGCAACTCCGTATTCAAGAGGGCTCAAAATTGAGACCTTTTGATTAAGGATGAAAGAATACTTACCACTCCACCGCAACCCTTGTTGGTGATATTTGTTATAAAACCTTAAGTATAAAAATGTCAAAAAAAGATGCTAGATTATGAACATTTTTTTACAACCTTAGTTTCAACATTTTTATATTTATTTATATTTGTTATAAAACCTTATTTTGAACGGGTAGCCTATACGATACTCCACTGGTTAAACGGCGTCGCCCCGCAGGAAAAGCTTTGCTCAAAGTCCTAAAAAGTCGAAGACATTAGGAGGAGGATAATGCAGAAGCTCACTAGAAAATGGAGAAAATCTCCACGAGAATCTCATTTCGACGAGGACAATAAATTCTCTTTGCCAACTCGCGACGATTTTTTTCCCATTGATTCCCAAGGTCATCCATGGCTTCTTTAATCTTTGTTAGTAAAAATCCTCAATCTCTAATAAATTAGGTTTTTTTTTTTATGATCTGTTCATGTTTGATTTGCAGAACAAGAAGAATTGGTTCGATCTCTCGAGAATGTTCAAATCCAGCAATCTCTTCTCTGGAAGGTACCTCTAAAATTTTACAAATTTAGAATTATTTGCTTTTTAGCTTGTCTTATTAACGTGTTTTCATGTCATGCAGGGTGTGTTCTCAGGGCTACTCTCGTGTTATGTGGCTTTTCTCGTATACTCAGTCTATCAACAGGCCTATTATCCCTGGGAATTGGTATTCCTCTGCTCCTTATACAGATATATTTCACCTTGTATCTTGTCAATAGTATACAAGAAGCAAACAAAAACCAAGAGTTAGTGGGACAAACGGGAAGGTAACAAGCAGTGGCGTAGGCAAAATTAACTGAGAAATGAATAAATCATTGTACCGATGTCATAAGTAAAACACATTTTAGATCATACTAATATAACATTATTCAAGTGTATTACCACAACTGACGGCAAGATGTTTTAATTTTGTGAAATGTATTCATTTATACCCTTATCATTATTAAGTGATTATATAAGTAATCACTTCGAGTTTTGACTTGACGGTCTGGTTGGTCCGAGGTTTAATGGAGGTCACGCGTTCAAAACTTTTTAACAGGCTCAAAAAATTTGATAAAGGGGTTTGGTGCTGGGGCTCAAACCTTGGATTTAAACTCTGTAACTGAAATGCCTAACTGATGGACAAAGTAGTGCAGATTGATTAAGTGTTGTCAATTTATATTATTTGCTGTGCTAATTTATTTTTTTGCATATTCTATGTATGTATTTAGAAAAAAAAAATCCAATGAATCCACTTGTAGCAAGTACCCGTTGGAATAGTTGATATGCCCACAAGCGGGCTTAATCACCCAAAAATAAAAAAAGAAGCAGCAGCAAACAAAACCATATGCAAGTGCCAGCGAAGCAGTTAGGAAGGAAATAATAAGTTGGTTTAATCATATAACTTACAATCTTTTTAGGAAACCAACCACGGTTCCTTACATTCATCTATCCATTTCGTGCACATCTATCAGTATATTTCAGGTCTCTTGTCAAAGAAGATTATTGAAAGCAAAATTGGGAAGGTGGACAAGCTTGTCATCATATTTCTGTAGAAAATGTTATACATTACAAAATCATTTTCCTTTTATTTGGATTGGGAACTCATTTTCTGGATCAATTTTCAGTGTTTGTAGGGTATAAAGCATGTGGCAGCTGATAAGTATATTAAGTGGGTTCTGAGGTATGAGTACTGATTTGGCCATAGTAAGTGATGTGTCGTAACCAATTGTGAGAAAATAATTTTTGTATGAAATATATTCACTGGAAAATATTTTCCTCCATACCAAACAAGGAGCCTTTTTCAGTGAAATGAAGATGATTTGAATAGGAAGAGTGCTCAAGTACAGTTCCTTGGTCTTTACCAATCATTATCTTGCCCATTCATATAGCTGGTGCCCTGAAATCAAGCATGTAGAGCATGGATTGATGTGAGCAACTAAATCAAGCTTAGAGAACAGGAACATTATGATCCATGAGGGAAACTGAGGCTTCAGTAGAAATTATTTTTTAATCAAGAGGCTTCACTGGAAATATATCCAGTTTAACTGAGAGGAAATACCATGTACACAGAAGAAATGTCTACAGAGTTTTTGGTTTAGTTGTTTTTCCATTATTTATTTTTGATAACCAAGAAATACTCGAGGGGCCAGTGTTACACTGTTCAAAACTTGATGAATGATGAACCCATCCCTATGCCTTACTTAAATACCAAGCTTCGTAATGTGTGTCCAGCCCGGACATCACATATTGTATTCTGACTAATAGATCAAATCCATGGGCATTAATGAGTAACACCATTCATGTTTATGAATATGTCAAGGATTTTTGAGACTCTTCTACTGAAATGATTTGCAATATAGTTCATTGGGGGAAGCCGAAGAGCTTTGAACTCATCTTTGTTCTACCAGTGGGATTTGCTTGCAAAGCATTCCTTTTAAGAGGTTTAGTGTTATCATTTAGCTTTGATGCAAGTTCAGAGAATGATGAGAGGAGAAATATTATTATTTTGAACTTTTGTATTGCTTAACTATTTATTTCTTTTTTTTCCCTGATAAGGCTCTTTGCCTAGTGGTCAATGAAGTCTGTTGAGAACCATGAGGTTTTTTTTCTATTTGATAAAGGTAACATTTGCATATCAATCATCAGCTCAAAGCTGGTATCCAAAAATTTACATTATATCCTATCTCCACACTTGTGTGTCGGGCATAAACAAAAGATAAAGAAAAGAAAGAAGAAAAAAAGAAACTATCCCTAGATCCTCCTTCATCTCTATAAGGACCCTAGAATGTCTACAATAACCACAAGGTCATCTATATACTCTGAACATGGGGTTTCAAGTTCAAATCCCAACAAAGACAATATATTAGGTGATTTCTTCTATCTTCCCTATCCTTGTAGAGAGTTACCAAGTACTTATTGTTAGTGGGAGGTGACAAGTATCTCATGGAATTAGTCGAGGTACGTACAAGCTGGCCCCGACACCACGACTATATAAAAAAGGTTCTTTACTGCTTCACTATATCCAATTACTAGACTTTCCATATTGAATCATTGATTATGGTCATAGGGCTAAAGTAATAAGTCTTGTTTTAACTCATTAACTCTCAATAGCACTTTTGTTAGCTTATTCAGTTTTCTTCATTTTCACCTCTCCAACTTGCCTGAGTGAAAATGTAAGGGTGGACCTCAGGACTGGAAGCAGAGAACTGAACTACAAACTTCGACTTATAATCCTTCAAGATGAAATAGATGAACAAGTAGTCTAAAAGCAAGAGTACAAGCACTAGAAACTAGAAACAAAATCTTAAAACCTACGATGGATTTTTATAATAATAGTTCTAATACAACTCTCTCTCTCCACTAAGGCAACCACCATTCACACCACCGGAGACCATCGGAATTGGTCTTCTAACGTCTCTTTCTCTCTCTCTCTGTGCTGAAGCATCAACTGCTCACCATCGGTGACCACCTCTTTCACTGGTTACAATAGATAATCTCTTCATACTTCTCTCTTCTCCACCGACCCCTTCCCTCCTCGATGTGGGTAAGATCCTATTTCTGGCAACTAATTTCAGCAATAGATTTCGTCGGAATCCACCAAATCGACCAACAAAACCACCCAATACCCAATCCCGGTGATTCCTATCCCTTAATCTTTCTTTTCTCCCCCCGTTTGGTTTATGCGTTGTTACTTGTTTTGATTATTTTGCTTTCGCTTTGTCTAATTTCGTTTTCACTCGTTCATATATTGGAATTTGTTTCAGTTGTGTCTTTAGGTTTACTGAATTAATTGTCTCTTTTGATTATTTTGTTAGAATTTGTTTCAGTTTGTTTGTGCCTTTAGATTCTTACTTGCTTGCCCTTTGAATTCCTTCCTTATTGATCTTGGCCTTTAGGTTCTTGCTTGTTCTTTACTATTGATTCTTGCGTGTTTAGTGTAAACCCTTGACTAGTTTTTATTTGCTTCAAGGAACGATGGTAGACTAGGGTCATGTTCTCGGTTGGGGATGGAGGCGAGGGTTAGGGGTGGTAAGTGGGTTAAAGGAGCTTCTAGATTGAGAGTAAGTTCTTGGAACATAGTGACCTTAACAGGGAAGTCCATAGAGCTTGAGTTTCATAAATTATAGACTTATAGAGTTGTCCTCACTTCTAGCAACTACCTCATCACATGTTTCATTTATAAGAAAAAAGGAAAATTTAGCAGATTCTTAGTTTTGGCCATGGTTGATTTGAAGACCAAGCATTGTTCTTGTTACGGCAGCTGGTGGCTGATTCAATAAATTTTCATTTTGGCCTTTTGGGGTTTCTTGATTTACTTGCAGTCGTTCACTCCGCCTCCTCTTTCTCTATTTTTTTAGTGTTTTCAGTTGAATAGTCATAGAGATTGTGTTTGGTCGTGGGTTTCTCTTTCATTTTTTTTTGGAAGTAAGAAGGGTTTTACTAAATTTATTATGTTATATTTATTTTCTGAAAATTTAAATGATTTTTCCTCTTCCACTCTACCTTCAAGAGGTAGGAATAAGGTTTGCGTATACTTTACCCTCCCCAGAACCGACCCCGCCTGTGGGATTACATTGGTTATGTTGTTGATTTTTCTCCTTCCATTAGTTTTGGTTTAAGATAGGTGGCTGGGTGATTCTCGACTTGGGGAAGATGATGGCATTGCAGGTGTTGTTGGGAGACGGAATTCAGGTGTGATGGATTCTTTTGGTGGAGTAGTGTTTGCGGGAGAGGGTAATTTGATGGGGTTTATGGTGGAGTCAAATTATGGAAGCAAGAATTATTGGGAGGGGGTAAAATAGGGTTAGGGTAGTTAGGTGGCACACCATGTGGTGTCAACCTCACCCAAATGCTAGGCCACATAGGATTCAATATCTGGGTCCTTGCCATGATAGACCTCCATTAAAAGTAGGGGCATATGTGATAAATATAGTAAAATTAGGGGTATATTTGTTCGAAAAGAATAAAAGGGGTTAAATGTAGACAACATTTGAAAGTAGAGGGGTAAATTTGATACTTTTCACTAAAAGGAATGCAAAATGTATAAGACGTTCACTTTTTCCCTCCATAAAAGCCTCGGGCTAATTTTATGGCAGCACTTACTTTCAAGTGAAGAGGTGATTGTAAATTCTAAAGACTACAAAGTATTGTGAAGTATCTATTACATACAATATCGTCCTCATTAATGCTTGCTAATTTCAGAATTTTTATATGATTAACAGCGATATCATGCTTACTTCATGTATGAAGTTGACGCTTGGACCATCATTGCTGCAGGTTTGTCTCTTTTACTACTTCCCTCTTTTCTTTGGCATTGCAGCTTATTCATTGCCTAAAAGATCACTTTAAACATAGCACCTGTTTCTGATCATAGCCTAGTGTTATCAAAAGCAGAAAGGGCAAAGAAGCTCTAGGTTTCTTGGGGATTTAAGCGCAAAGAACAAATAAAGGGTGGGCTTTAATGAAAAAAGGCGTAAAGGGAGAAAAAAATATAAATATGTATGTTTAATCCAAGACTAACACTTATAAGTCAAATCCAAATATATGAATAAAGAAATTGATTTTTCTTTTTAATGATAAAGTGAAATATCAATTGCTTAGTGTTGCCTCTTCAGAAGAGGCTCATTAGCAAGGAAAATTATGCCTTGTGAATTAGGTTTGAAGGATTTGTAATGGAGCATGCTGTGGAGGAATTTGGAGAGGTAAGGTCGTAGATGCCTTGTGATTCATGCCCTCCGCTAATTGTCTGTCTCGTACTGCGGTCAAACCTGAGCAAAAAATCATCAAATAATGTTATGGCACAATGTAGGCATGCGCCACATGACTAATAGATGCAAAATTAAAAGGACAATCAGGGACATAAAGAACATAGTTTAAAGTGACAGAGGACAAGGGTTTAGCTTGCCAACTCCTTTTGGTTTTGTCTGGATCCCATTGGCTAAAGTAACTGTAGGAAGAGATTGCGAATAAACAATATCGGACAAAAGTGATTTGTTACCAAAAATACGATCAAAAGCACCCGAATACACGACCCATGATCCAAAATTACTAGACTATGAAACATAAGCAAGCAACCGAGGCTACTTGTGGGGATGTTAGCTTACTTACTCAATAGTGAAGGAACTCATTATATTCTGTTTGAGGCTTTGAGGAATATGAGCTACTTGTGGAGATGTTCGCTTACTTTCTCGATACTAAAGGAACTCATCATATTTCGTCTTAGCAATATGAGCATTATTGGGTGGTCGATCATGAAGAGTATAACATATGTCACAAGTGTGTCCAAGCCTATGACAATAGCTACAGTTAGGTCGAGATCTTCCAAAACGACCTCCTTCTCGTTGAATCTCCATAACTTGAAATGTTCGATTTTCTATGGTTTGAGATCTGAGAAAAAAGGAGTTAATGATGGATGATGAAACCACTTTGTGATGGGATCGTAGAACTAGAAACAACGTCTCTCTGTGCTCTTGTTTTTTTTTTCATGGTCGGAGTGACTAACATCAACCTTTCAAATCCCTGTGACTGCCTGCACCTAGCCCAAGTAAGTAGACATATTGGATTATTGTTTCTTTATGTTGGTCATCTGAGATATCACTCATAAAAACGAGATATGTCATTAGTGTATAAAACACAAGCCTTTTCCCAAATTGAAAAACATGTCTGGAATGGGTGAAACAAGGGCATCAACTTGGAATCAATAGATCGTCATAGGATACTACATAATTAAGCATCAACCTTCTCCCATTGTGCTTTGGCCTTTCCATCTTCCTCACTAGCCTTTGTCTTTTCATCTACCACACTAGCATTGTTTGTTAAGTGATCTTGGGCACCTTGACCCTTGCATCACAACTCAATCGATGAAGCCCATGCTAAATACTTCTAACTTCCCATTCATGGTTCTGAAGTGATCATAATATCAACTCCAAAAGACATCTTGTGAAATCAGAATTTTGTAGCCTGAATTCTAGAAATCTTTTGCTAGAATCTGGAAAAAGGGTGTTGTTATAAGCTTGCTTAAAAAGTAATCTCTTGCATGGTTATAACCGCCTCCTTCATTTGGAGGGGCACAAGCTAAATTATTTCTGGCACTACTGGAAACTTCTGTTGACCATGTTTGACCCTCTGAAAAGTAGATAAATGGAAAATAAAACCAAAAAACAAAATCAATGAACAAGGGAATTGACTGCTTGGTGACCTCAGATAAGGTACTGGTAAATGTTAAAATTATTTCTTGGTTAGGGGCGGAAAAGCTTTTAAGCAGGCTAGCATTTGATTATTTCTTCCGTTGACAATTGTTCCTTGTTCATAAAGAGCATGTCCTGCAGATGATTATTTGGGCAATGATCTTAGAGGATCATTATTTTCAGTCTTAAATTTGCTGGAAATCATATTCTATCATTATTTCACGGCCTACTGTGCACACCTGAAGGGTAGCAGCTGCAGGTTCCCTTGTCACAAAAAGAAATATTTCACAACCTAATTGTTGGCATTCACTGGAAAAATTCTCAGATTGGGCAGCTATTTTGACGTGCTTAATGACCATAAAGGGCTTGTTGCATGAATCAAAACATCATAGGAGGTGGCTATGGTCTTCATGCTGCATTGGCATGATAGTGGCAGTGTTTTGGTTGCATCATATGCTAAGGTGAGCTGCTAATCACAATAAAGTTTTTATTTACTTCTAATTATGGTTGTTTAACAACCACTTTTGGCAAATGAAACTACCTAAACAACTGAAATTAAAGGAGTAACCAAATGTAGACTTTAATTTTGCCTATTGCATTCCTACAAATAAGCTACCACCACCCCCTTGCCCGCCACATTTGTAATAATTCCAGTTTCTTTTTCTTCTAATGATCATTCCTTTATTTTATTTTATTTTAATGGCAAGGGAACACGCAGCCGCTACCCTTTGGGTGCGCATAGGGTAAAACTCCCGCTCCTATGCAATAGCTCGCAAACCACATAGGAGAGGTAACCGCACTAGGCAAGCCCGGTGTGACAAGCTCGACCCACAAGGCAAACCCTTTGCTTTCGCAAGCAAGGGGTTTCGAATTTGAGACCTCCAACATGGAAGTCCCAAGCCCAAACCACTGACAACTAGTCTTTGGCCATGTGTTTTGTGCTTGTACCGCATATCAATGAGTATACAATTTAAAAATATCACATACATATAATTAAACATCATGTTTTGAGTTATGAAAATGATAATTTTTTTCTGGCAAATAACTGGACGATTTTATTCACAAAGTAACAGTTGAACAGCTCAAAGAAGGAGAAAAACACAAAACAGATCAAAATTGCGACTAAGCAACAAGTTCCAGTCCTTACTAACTGACTACCCTGCTACATCAGCTAAGGGTAAAAATTCAAACTATCTAACTTTTGTTTCACTCAGTCGTGTTGCACCATGAACATGCACTTCGTGTACAATCTGCTTGATCACTGCTTCTGTTGAAAGATCCCGGTATTCCTTTTCCTTCCAAATATGATATGTAGCACAGGCCAGGCACATTCTGTATACTTCTGCAGCTGCACTATTGCCTTTATTGAATGAGATAGTCCCTTGCAGCTCTTCATGCCACTCCATGGGATGCCTCGTTATTCCTTGCCAGCCTAGTACCTGTCTCCAAATTGTTGAGGAGACCACACACTTCAAAAACAAATATGCTACACTTTCATCAGCTTGCTCAAGGTATGGGAAGAGGAAAGTAATAAAAAAGGGGTCTATACTATTACTGTTGGATTAGCTTCAGTTCAACTAAATTGTTGCTGGTACCTCACAACTTTATATGAACCAAATTGCAAAATAGAGAGGCTATGGTGGAAAATTGCCGCAACTAGCAGAGAATGTTCAGGACATTGGGTGGTGTGTGAATATCATAATATTACATGGTATTGTACAGAAAGAAGAAACAACAACAGGCTCACAAGGGATATGCTCGGATTATCAGATTTCATTGACGACTTGGAGCTCATAGATCCTCCCCTCAGTGGAGGATCCCGCTCTGACCCACCATCCTGGCAGGAATTGCCAGATTTACAGTTAATGAATCCTTGTAATACAAGTTCCTCTGATGATGGCTACGAACTGAACTATCAAGATTTACAGTTTACCTGGAAAAAAGGGGATAATCAACAGATCTCTTCAGGATTTGATATGTTCTTATTCTCAACAAAGTGGGACGAGACATTCAAAAATATTAGACAAGCTGTGTTGCCCAGGCTTTTTCTGATCATACTCCCATTTCATTACAATGTGGGGAACGGGGAGTTCAAAATCATATTTCAAGTTTGAAAACTGGTGGTTGGGGGTTGAAGGGTTCACTGATAAAGTGAAGTCTTGGTGGTCTTCTATGAAGTTTATGGTAGACCTGATTACATCCTTGCAAGCTGAAGCACTTAAATGGGAACTAAAGGAATGGAATTCTACTAATTTTAACAGCTTGAGGAAGAATAAAACTAAGCTCTTGGATCAAATGGCAGAACTGGATAGCATTCAAGAACTTAGAATTCTAAGTGGAGGAATTGATACCGAAGGTTTGCTTATTCATATAGATAGAGGAGAATGCAATAATGAAGAGATAGCTGGGAGAAAGAAGTCAAGGTTGCTATGGCTAAAGTAGGATGATAGAAGCACAAATTTTCCCAACACATGGCAAATGTTCACAGCTTGTAGTAAGTTGTGAACCTGTAGAAGATCAAGTGGCTATCAAAAGGGAGGTAGTGTCCTTTTATTAAAAGTTATATGATGAAATTGAAGATTGGAGACCTGATTCACCTGTCTGAAATGCCCTAAAATCAATGTGGAAGAGTAGTGTCTACTACAACCATTTGAAAAGAACAGGAGATATTAGACTGTATCAAGAATTCAAGATGTGTGCTAATAAAACACCAGGGTTCATCAAGAGTGACCTTATAATGACACTTGGAATATTTCCACTCAAGAGAAATTTTCGAGAGAAGTTTTAATTCGACATGTGTGGCTCTAATTCCTAAAAAGAATGGGCTACGGAGCTAAGTCATTTTTGACCTATCAGCCTACTAGAAAATATATACAAGATTATCTCCAAATTGCCTATAGAGACTCCAAGAGACTCAAGAAGGTGATACAAGCTGGTGGATAGCCATCAAATGACATTCCTTAAAGGTGGACGGATAATAGATGCAACATTAGTAGCTAATGAGTGTGTGGACACCCGAATGAAAGAGAGGAATCCAGGGGTTTTGTGCAAACTAGATATCAGAAAGGCTTATGATCATGTAATGATCATGTAAATTGGGCCTTTCTGATTAAGAGGTTGAAGGATATGGGTTTTGGTAACAAATGGGTCAACTGGGTCCTTCTTCTGTATCATACTGCACGATTCTCAATTTTGTTAGATGGAGCACCTTAAGGGTCTTTTCCCTCCCGAAGAGGATTGGGATAAGGGGATCCCCTCTCTCACTTTAACTTCATTATTGTAATGGAAGGGCTTAAAAACATGATAAAATTTGCTAAACCAAAACAATTGGTTACGAGGTTTCAATGAGGGAAGCAACATGGAAGTTTCACACTTTTTATATACTGATGATTCCTTGGGTTTTCTCGACTCTAAAGTGGAGTAACTTAGGCATTTGAGACTCATTTTAGCAGTATTTGAAGCGATGTCTGGGCTACAGGTGAATTGGAGGAAGATCTTGCTTTTTCCAATAAATGGCGCAACAGGAATTCAGGCTTTTGCTGTCTTGCTACTGTCTATTTAGGCATGCCCCTGGGATTAAAAACAAATCGCAGGAGATGTGCGATGGAGTTCTTGAAAGGGTTGGAAAAATGATTGGCTCAGTGGAACTGCCAATACCTATCTCTGGGTGGTAGGGTGATACCGGTTAACACAGTTCCTTACTCATTACCCACTTACATGATGTCAATTTTCCTTTTGACTACAAAAATTGAGAAATGACTTGATTCTTTGAGGAGAAACATCATTTGGCAAGCTAATAGAGATAAGAGGTGCTTTCATTTAGTCTAGTGGAAAACTCTCACCATTAGCAAGATGGATGGGGACTCAGGCATAAGAAATTTGAGAATGCACAATATTTTCGTGATGAAATGGTCAAGTGGAAAACTCTCACCATTAGCATGATGGATGGGGGCTTAGGCATAAGAATTTGAGAAATCACAATAAATGTTTATTGATGAAATTGTTGTGGAGATTTAGTTTGGAAGAGCAAGCAATGTGAAGGAGAGTTTTCAGAGAAAAATATGGAGAAAGAGGTCAAGTGGTTCTCAAGAAAGGTAATTCTGCTTATGGTGTCAGTGTATGGAGGTCTATTAGAATTTTCTGGCCTTCTCTTGTCAATAATGTTAGGATAAAAGTTGGCAATGGGAGAAACACTTCTTATTTGGAATGACAATTGGATTGGGCATGGACCACTAAAAGGTCTTTTCCTCTACATTTTCAGCTTGAATCAACAGTCCGAGGCAACTAAGTCTGGAAACAGGGGTAGAATTTAAGCTTTTGAAGTCTGTTTGATGACTGGAAATGAGTAGAATAGCTGAGTTCTTCAAAATTTTGGATGATTTCCCCAAGTACAACAGCTAATGAGGACATATTAATATGGTAAAAGGGAATGGAAAGGTGATTGCACAGCACAGTCAAGTCAGCATACATATTTCTGAACCAAAATGGACAGCAGGGGGATTAATTGGCCTTGTAAACACATTTGGAGAGCAAATATTCCTTATAAGGTGGCATGTTATTCATGGTTGGTTGCAAAAGAAGCATGTTTGAGTCACAAGACAATTTGATGGAAAAGGGGTTTCAGTTGTGTTCAAAATGATTTGTCTGGGAAGGACTCAAAAAGCATAAACCCGTTTTTTTTCTTTCTCAAAAAAAGAGAGCATAAATCCTCTCTTTTTACACTGCGGAGTTACTGATCTGATGTGGCAACTATTTCTGAACATGGAAGGAATCAAGTGCACTATGCCAAAGACTACTAAAGAGCTGCTGGAATGTTGGAATAACACTATTGGAAATGTCAAACAAAGACAATGGTGGCAAACAATACCTGCCTGCCTGTGATGGACTGTGTGGAAGGAAAGAAACACAAGGTTCTGAAGGAACCTACAACTCAGTACAAATTATTAGGATGAACTATTTGCTCTAATTTTACTTTTGGTGTACTGAAGAACTCATAGATGATGCTGAATCCTTAAAAGAAATTATAGAATCTTGGTAAGAAGAGCAAGGAGATCTTTTTGCTTTCTTTTGGAATCCTTAAAACAAAGTATTAGGATGAACTACAACTTTATCATTTACTTGGTCTACTTTAGCTGTCTTCCCGCAATTGCCTTTTCATTTACCAGGAATTGATTGTAGTATAAAGTTATAAGTTTACTGATCATTTATTAGAAGATCAAATTTACTTTTTGGTACAAATGTTTAGAAGAGTTCAAAAGAAGTGTAACATGGTTGTTCCAAATTTTATGGTAATTTTGGTGGTTCAACTTTAGTTTTTGAGATTTTTTATTTCAAGTATAATATGATATGATGATGAATCCTACTTCTCTGTTAAAAATTGCCATCATATTTCCTATTATTGTTGATATGCCTGTGTTGTATCACTTCCGGCATATCCATGTAATAAATAATTGAATGCCTATGCACCTATTTCATACACTTGTCGTTGCCTGCATTCATCAATTTGGATCCTCGGGACCTACAAAGCTGTTGTTTTGACCTACATTTTGCAGGTTGGCAAAGTTTAGATGGGATGTTGTATGGCTACCATTAGGTCCCATTAGGTAAGCCTGCTTGACTGTTTCCACATTCTTAATTACTTCTTTTGTTGAAAAACTTGCATTGATCTTTGAAATTGCAGTGGAGCTGGAGTGTGCATTTACGTAGAGTATTTACTAAATGTGTCATCTGAAGAAGTGAGGAAACTTAGAGGATATATGTATGCATATAAAGCCAGGTAAGAGTGCAGAGGATGTATGTATGGCCTATGGGCCCTTAAAGCCAGTTAAGAGCTTTCCCTAATCGAATTTTAATACTCGTCTAGTTCCATGATATGATAGCCCCCCTTACTAATTTTCTTGGTGTACGATGGAAAGGGCTGAAACTAGTGGACAGAGCTCTTCTATTCCACTCTCCTTCCCCCCCACAAGGGGCTTATATATATTCATTTGATATATTTCACTGTAAATCTTCGTTCCTGGCAGTCAGAAAAATATACCGTCTTTGGTGGAAATTTTTTGTTCGTTTGGCTGTTTGAAAATGTTATGAATGCATGTAAATGTTTGATTGGGAGGGACGTTTTATTTCTCTATTTTGGACAAGTGCTTTTGTGGGACCCTCCTTGTCAGCACACGCTCTCCCCTACGTTCCCCTTTTGCATTTTTTCTGTTTTTTTTTTTTTTTTCATTTTTTACAAACACTCCTCTGTTGTAACACAATTCACTCACTTTTTTTTGTTTGGTTTTCCACTCTGTTTATTATCCGTATTGGAGTCCAACTAATTCAGTTTCACGCTAGATAGGGTTCCATTTCGAGATAGCTACCCCTACCAAGGATTTTTCCATACCCATGACTCGAATTCGAGACCTCTGGTTTAGAGAGTAGTAGTCCATCCACTGCACCATAGCCCTTTTTTTAAAATCCTATCTTCCATTGTATAAAATAATGGATTGAAAATTTGTTTCACTTGTTTTTCCATAGATCTTTCACTACTTGTTCCTAGGAGTGTTTAATTATGGCACGGTTCGGTATTATATTACTCTTAAAAGTTTTGGTTTGAAAATTTTGATTTTTAAACATATTATATCATTATCACATCAAAAATTTTTTGGGTCTTATTATCGCATTAAATTAAATTAGTATTGTTCAATATTTTAAACCTAAATTTTGGTAAAATGCCATATGTATATATATGGTAGAGAATTATGATTATGACTTTTTAAAATAAAAACTACTCAGTTACATCATATTAACACTTCACTCATACATACATATTCAGGGAAAATAAAAGTAATTTTCAAGATGACATTAAGGTTTGTTTTGTGCTATTTTATAATTTTTGTTTATAAATATATGTTAACTCTAATAAACAAAGGGTGCCTTGACGTAATTGATAATGTTGTTGTCATATGCCAAAGGCTACTAGTTTGAGTTTTGACGTAATTGATAACGTTGTTGTCATGTGCCAGAGGTGTAAAAATAACCTCTTGAAGAAATATAGGGCAAAGTTGCGCGAATAATAGACCTTCGTGGTTTAGCCCTTCCTCTAACTTTGTGTCTGTGTTCAGTGGGAGCTTAGTTTATTCACTTTTTTTTTTCTCTTTATGTTGACTCTAATAAGGAGTATATAATTATATTATAAGTCTTTAATATGCTCTAAATAATTAATTTTTAAATTTTATTAGCTTATATAGATTAAAGTAGTTACTATTTATATAATAATATATGTTGATTTAATACGTAATTAAATATTTTAGTACAATTTTAGATATTTTGGTTCTTTTTGTAATATCAAGTATCTTATCGAGCACCAATTTTTTTTTTTAAATGCATATTAAATATTGTAATCGTAAGCATTAAAATTTTATTGGATTTAAATTCATAAATTAACTTGGAGTATATTAAATTCAAGAAAAATAGTTCAGGTTATGTGGCAATTCAAGTCAAATTAAATGAGCTACTAGAATAATGTCGTGTGTCAAAGTTATGTGGCAGTTCAAGTAAAATTAAACGGCCACTATAATCATGTCACGTGTCATAGTTATGTGGCAATCTAAATCAAATTAAATAAGTCACTGAAGTCATGCCATGTGTCAAAGTTATGTGGCAATCCAAGTTAAATTAAATGAGCCACTAAAATTATGCCACATGTCAAAGTTATGTGGCAAATCAAGTCAAATTAAATAAGCCACTAAAATCAGGCAACATGTTAAAGATATGTGACAATTCAAGTCAAATTAAATGAGCCACTAGAATAATGTTACATGTATATGTGACATGTTTCGACCAATCAAATCAAAGTTTTTCACCTGAGGAGTGTGAATGGTCAGTTCAAATCGACCAATCAAATCTCATAGGTACAATGCTCTCTACAACTATAGATATGGGTCCTTATTATTCAAAGCGGGAGGAGTTCTTCAAGAACAAGAAGCAAAAAAGAGCTTGTGGATCAAACACTCATATATCTCAACAAGCTACAAGTTCAAGCACTCAGGCACTCAAGTTCAAGATACAACTCAAGATCAAGACCACAAGATTTAAGAACAAGCTCAAAGGCCCTTGAATTCAAGTACAAGTCAAGATAAAATTTATAACTCAAGATCAAGACCATCAGATTCAAGTACAAGCTCTAAAGCCCTTGTATTCAAATACAAGTCGAGATCAAATTCACAACTCAAGATCAAGACTATTAGATTTAAGAACAAGCTCAAAAACCCTTGAACTTAAGTATAAGTCGAGATCGAATTTACAACTCAAGAGCAAGACCAACAGATTCAAGAACAAGCACAGAAGCCTTTTAATTCAAGTACAACTAGAGATCAAATTCACAACTCAAGATCAAGACAACCAGATTCAACAACAAGCTCAAAAACACTTTGTGAATGAGCTGGAGTTTGTTACTAAGAATGCTAGTAGTGACAATCCCGAGAGTGATTGCGAATCAAATTTGGGGGGGGGGGGGTGAGGTGGATGCTAAACCAAATGTTCAAGTTCTAATAAAAGTAACCCCTTTTTCCTCAATATTTGAGGAAGAAAAAGGGTGATTCCAAGTTCCAATTTTTTTTAAGTGTGTTCAGGAATCTGTCGGTAAACATCCCTCTAGTTGATGCTTTACTCGAGATGCGGGGTTATGCTAAGTTCATGAAGAAATTGGTCACAAAGAAAAGACAAATGGGAATATAGACTATTGCGGTCTCACACAAGTGTAGCGCTATACTGTCTAGCAATGTAATCATGGGGAAAGAAGATTCAGGAGTCTTTACTATTCTGTGCACGATTGGAATCTATCAATTTGCCAAAGCACTTTGTGATTTAGGTGAGAGTATTAACTTGATTCCCTTAGCTATCATCAAAAATCTTGGGCTAGATGCACGAAACCAACAACCATGAAACTCTTGATGGCGGATCGGTCCATTAAAAGACCGATAGGGGTATTATATGACATATTGGTGAAAGTTGATAAATTTGTTTTCCCTATGAATTTCATGCTGTTGGATTGTGAGATCAATGCGGAGATCCTCATTATTCTTGGTAGGCCTTTCTTGGTTAACGGGGGAGCATTAGTTGATTTTGAAAGTGGAGAATTGAAATTTTGGGTGAACAATGAAGGAGACTCAAACCCATTGTCGAATCCTACTCAACGGAATATAGAGGTACTTATGGACGAACATGTCAATCTGGTCTTTCACAATAAAGCGATAGACGGAACTGCCATGAAACAAGTTAAGTTTAAGTTTAATGTATGCAAGTCCATGAAACATCCTAGTGATATGCACGTGGTATCTTATGTGGATGTGATTGATGAAGTGGTAGCCAATGTGTGTGAAGTTTCTTGTAGTGGAGAGTCGT